>JAQIWK010000082.1:0-25904 GCA_034695265.1 Dissorhina ornata | reverse complement strand
CCCGCCTGTGACACCACTTTGGTCTCCGAGTCGAGATTCGCCGGATCGGCCGGAATTATCAGTTCGATGGTTCGCGTCTCGACCGCAATCACGCCCACAGGAATGCCGCCCAGGCGCGCCCTTCCCGCCACCACGGTCAGCGCCCATCCGCTCAGGATCTCCTGCCACGAGCCGCGGTCGAAGAAGCCGTCCTCCCACACGCCCTGCGCGCTCTCCCGGCCCTGCAATAGCCAGCGCGGGTCGTAAGGCGACGACGTGGGCGTAAAGACGACTTCGCGGTCGATGGCGTCCAACGACTCGATCATCGGGAGCGGCGAGAAGCGCCGACACGGGATGTACGACAACCACTTGAGAATACAGGACACGCCCTCCAAGTCGTCCTGAGCGGTGGTGTGCGACACGCCGTTGGCGTACATGATCTGAACGCCGCCCAACTGGTTGTTCGAAGTGTACACTTCGCGACCGAGCAGTTTGTTGAGAGCGCCGGCGCCGGTGAGGATGATGTGCGAGTTGTCGATCTGAATGACGCGCTGCGACAGACGCGCCAAATAGGAGCCGATGCCGATGGCGCGACACGTGACCATCGTGATGGTGACGATCTCGTTGTAGGCCTGCGACGACTCGCCCGCAATCATTCCCGCGTACTTCAGGTTCTCGACGCCCAGGCCTTCGCCCTGACCGATGATGTCGGTGATGCGATACCGCGTCTCGCCGTCCTCTTCCATCAGCTCCACTTTGACCGAATCCGAGACGCGTTTGTACTGTTCGGGCGTCAGATAGAGATACTTGAAGCCCTTGTCGGGATTGGTGTCGTCGAACCAGGCCACCTGGAAGTGTCCCTTCACCTCTTCGGCTAGACCGATGCGCGCGCCCGAGTTGGCCGACAAGTAGATGCGCGGAACGCCCATCGCGCGCGCCCTCTCGCTGGCCTTCATGAACACCATGTCCTCTTTGGGGCCGAAAACGCCCAACAGATGCGTGATGTCGTTGCCGATGACGACGATGTCGCGGCCGTCGGGATACTCGGGCGTGAACAGCGTCATCCGCCACGCGCACATTCCGCAGTCGTTCTCGCCGTGCACGCGCTTCATCTCGATCATGCGCGACGGGTTGGTCGGGTCGAGCACCAGTTCCATGCATTGCATGACTTGCGCCGGCATTTCGATTTCGGGCCGACACTCCAAGTACTCCTCCCAGATCTTGATGAGCGCCGCCTGAAACATGTCGGGAAAGTCGTAGATATAAGTCGTGCCGTTGCTCTGCGCCTGGAAGCGCTTCAGCTGAAGATAGTCTTTGGTCAT
Organism: Dissorhina ornata; assembly: GCA_034695265.1. Classification (NCBI taxonomy): domain Eukaryota; kingdom Metazoa; phylum Arthropoda; class Arachnida; order Sarcoptiformes; family Oppiidae; genus Dissorhina; species Dissorhina ornata. The sequence goes on along the minus strand of JAQIWK010000082.1, from coordinate 24,603 downwards.
GTAAGGCGTCGAAATGGTCAGGTCGTGCAGCGGGCCCGGCTTCCCCGTGCCGGCCCACGCCTCGAACTTCATGGCGCCCGACACGGGATCGAGCACTTCCTTGTAGAGATGCATGTCCAGGTAATAGCCCGACTCGTTGGCCAACAGCAGGCGGAAAGGCGTGCACTTGGAAGTGGGCGTCGACCGAATGATCATTCGGATCTCGGCCTGCAGAACGCGCAGTTTCCAGAGTCGCGGTCCGTATCGCATCACCATATTGCGCACGTTCTCGGCGATCTGCAAGACAACCAACAGTCACTCAAAGGCAAACACGGAAAAGCCGACATCAAAGCGGACAACACTGGACTCTACATGTGCTCACACGTACATAAGGTACCTTCGTCGGGTCCATCGTCACTTTGGGCACAAAGTTCAGGAATATGTGGTTGCAGTCCGTCTTCGGCGCCAATGAGTGAGTGAACGCCACTTCGAGTTCGTCCATCGCTTCCAACAGAAGACGTTCGCCTAAAAAAAGTGTCAAAACAAAGTCCACAACCAATGAGACAAACCTTCGTTTTGGAGGAACTCATACGACGCCTCTTTGGTGATCAGATCCGAGTGTCTGATGATTGTCCGGACGAAGAAGCGGAAGTCGGTGACCTGTTGTCCGGGAGCCAGCACTTTGGCCTTTCCCAAGTAGAGATGCATTTTCTGACTGGCCGTCGGAATGGCCTCCAAGTCGTAGTTTCGCAGCCGATTGATCTCGAGCTGAAAGGCCAGCGCGGGCTCCAAATGGCGGTAAATCGTGTCCTCGACGTAACCGCTGCGGAAGCGATACGTGAAGTAACGCGGAAAGCGGTATTTGTCGCACACGATGAACGTCACTCTGCGGATCGAGTGCTTTTCGAGTTCCGCCGCTCGCAAGTGACAGAACTGTTGGAAGCGTTTGGTGAGCACCGCGTCGTCCGAACCGTCCGATTTGATGGCGATATTGACGATATAAATGGGTTCGACGTCTTCGATGAGCGCCTGAAACGAAATGGATTGCGTTCTCTCGCGCGCCACCAGAAGAGAACCGCTGCGCTGACGGTTGGGCGGAGAAGTGGACACATCGCCGCCCACCGACTGTTGCCACTGGTTGTCGACCGCGATTTCGTCGTCCGATTGGCGCAAAATGTCGACCAAATCGTCGAAATGCATCTGAAGAGAGAAGTGGTTTGAAAAGGGGATGAAAGACAACAATGAAAGCAGACCTCCATTTGTTCGAAAGTGTTGAACGCGGCGATCAGTCCGACGCGATAGTTGCCGAACGCCACCATTTGGTTCTCGTCCGAACACTCCGACATGACGGCGATGGAGGGCGCGGCCATCGTCGTCGTCGCACTGTTGGCGATGATGGACGGGTGCGACGACGGCAGGATAAAGTGGTAGACGGCGCACGGAATGGTGGCGTCGCGCGCGGTGGTCGACGAGCGCGAGTGCAGACTCTCGACGGAGTGGCGTTCGGCCGAACCGCCGATGACCGAGTGCTGGAGGGAAACCATTTCGTAGGAAATGTAAGCGCGACGGACGTAGACCTCGAGAGCGGCTCTTCGGACGACGACATTCGAGTGGTAGAAGAATTGGTGCAAAACGTCGAAAATGGAAGTCTCGCTCAGAATGAGTTTGTTGAGGACATTGGGCTCGAATTCGTGCGAATAGATGTCGATTGCGGACAAAAAGATGGATTCCATTTGATTGTGTCTCAACGCGAAGGGCGGCTGATGCGCCGATATGAGCACCTGTCGCGCGCGCAGCGCCACCTTCGCGTTCTCGGCCTTATTCAAGATGGTCAGCGCGTTCAGGATGGACGACAGCTCGTCGGTTATGCCCGGCTCGTGACCGCACAAGTGGTCGATCAGCTGTTGGGGAGATTTGGTGAGAAAAGCGGAAACAGGTGATGGTTGGACATTACCTTGATGATCAGCAAGTTCTTGTGTTTGACCGAAAGGTGCGAAAAGATCTTCGACACGACGGAAGCCATGCCTTCCTCTTTGAACTTCTCGCGCAACTGCGACACGCATTTGTCGTAATGTCCGCTCTGGAAGTGCTGTTCGACTTCGATGTAATTGCGGACCAACTCTTGGACGCACGAACGCATTCGGCCGCGAATGCCGTTGCGATACCTTTGGACCAATTGGACGATTCCCTGAGTGTTGAGGAAAAAGACGTCGCGATCGGCGCGCTTCTGCAAAGTGGCCGCATAGGAGTCGATGACAGACGCGATTTGTTGGGACGGAAAAGCGGCCAAAATGGCGGTGATATTGGACGAGTAGTTGTTCATCAGTTTGCGGATCGATTTCTCGACCTGAGAAGGAATGCGACCCGAAGTCGACGAAATGATGTCCTGCAGCTCGAGCAGCGGCAGTCGCGGGTCGCGCAAACACTCCATGAACTGCTCGACGTATTGATGCATGTTTTGGCCGAAGTAGGGTTCGGGCAGACAATAGCCGGCCAGAATGTTCTCCAAGTGCTTCTTGGCGCTCGTGAACGCCACGTTCAGCTTCGTCTCCGACGAACTCACGTGACCGTCGATGGCCGTCATCGCGTCCGACGAATGGCCTGAAAAGCAAGGGTTAGTCGCTGTGACGTCACTCAACGGCGCTTACTTTCTTCGTCGAGAGAGTCGAAGCCGAAAGTGAAGAGTTCGGCGCGATGGACGCGCGTCGGGTCGTCCAGTTCGAGTTTGGCCAGAATAGAGCCGGCCTCCAACACGGCGCCCGACCGTTTGATGTGCTGAACGAGTCCCGACTCCTGCGTGGTGAGCGTCATCACCATCTTCATCACCTCGATCTCGGCGTACGCCTGACCCGAGTACACGTGAGCGCCGTCTTCGACCAGGAATTGCAGCAGTTTGCCGGTAGATGGCGAGCGCAGAATCGTCGGGTCGTTTTCCTTATCGAAAACACAGGTCTGGTTGCCGATCGTGACGCGATATCTGTCCACTTCTTCCTTCATGTAAGTCGTGTGCGACGAGTGGTCGACCGAAAGCAGTAAACCCGAGTCGGACATGCGGTGCACTTCGACCTCTTTGGACGTGCCGTTCATGACGAGGAAGTAGGAGTTGTTTCCCGATTTGGTCACATTCACAACGTATTTGACGCCTTCGTAGATCAGTTCGACGTTTTGACAGTTGGACAGAGTGTTGGCCGGCAGGATCTGTCCGCGTTGAAGCGACAGTTGGAAGTGTTGCCAATTGTTCTGCTGAATCGAGTCGACCACGTGGATGCAGCCGCAGATGAGCGCCAGCGAGGTCTTGGGTTTTCCCGATTGGACGCGTTCGGCGATCAGTTTGTCGAGCCATCCCGTGTTGAACTGGTTCTTCTGGAAGTCTTCCGTTTCCAACAAAGTGATCAAATACTCGACAGTCGTGCGGAAGTCGCCTCTGATGGACAGCTCTTTGAGCGCCAACACGAGGTTCTCGCGCGCGTCCTCGCGATCCTCGCCCCACGAGAAGCAGTGGCCGAACTGCGAGTCGGCGAACTCGTGAAGACCGCCCGACGCGCCCACCGAGAAGTAGCCCCACACGTTCTTCGACGACCGGAAGTTGAGCTCCTGGACCGTTCCCGACGACGGCTTGAAGCCCTCGTCCGGGTTTTCCGAAGTGATGCGCGCGGCGATCACGTGACCCCAGGGGCGGGAGCGCGCGCGCTCGAAGTCGATGTCTGAGTCGGCCCACGGGTTCTCGCCGTACAGCAGCCGGATCTCTTTGATGCGGTTGAGCCGCAGTCCCATCGCGATCTGGAGCTGACAGGCGGGCAGATTGACGTCGGCCACCATTTCGGTGCACGGGTGCTCCACTTGGAGGCGAGGGTTGAGTTCGAGGAAATAGAACTTGCGTTCGTTCGGATCGTACAGATACTCGACGGTTCCGGTCGACACGTAGCCCACCATTTTGGCCAGACGCACGGCCGCGCGCTCCATCTCGGCGAACGTCTCGTCCTGCGCCACAATGCAGGGCGCCTCTTCGATGATCTTCTGGTGGCGGCGCTGAATGGAACAGTCGCGGCCGAACAGCGAGATGGCGTTGCCGTACTGGTCGGCCAGGAGTTGCACTTCCAGGTGGCGCGCGCATTTGGCCAGTTTCATCACGAAGATGGGACTTCCGGGCACTTCGGCCTGCACTTGACGGAACATTTGCGGGAAATCGTCGGTCGACTCGCTCTTGCGAATGCCTTTTCCGCCGCCGCCTTCCGACGCCTTAATCATGACGGGAAAGCCGATGTCTTGCGCCGCCACCAGACCCTCGTTGACGTCGTGGACGCAGCCCTTGCGGTAGAGTTCGGGCGGAATCTTGAAGGTCTTGCCGTCGCGCCAGTCGGCGCAAACGAGTCCCGAACCGCTCCACGGAAGGGTCGGCACTTGCGCCGTCTGCGCGACGATGGACGACGCGATCTTGTCGCCCAGCGCCCACATGGCCAGATGCGGCGGCCCCATGAAGGCGATGCCGGCCTTGCCGAGCAGTTCGGGCAGTTTGGGGTATTCCGAGGCGTGGCCCCAACCGGCCCACACGGCCTGGACGGACATTCGTTTGGCGATGTCGACGATGAGCTCGACGTTGGCGTAGTTGTTGTTGTTGGTGCCGCCCGCGACCGGCACGTAGTGGTCGGCCATTCGGATGTACTCGGCGTTGGCCTTGAGGTCTTCGGGCGTAACCATGACGACGAAGCGAATGGCGCGCTCGTTGCGGAACATCTCGTAACTCCAGCGCCGAATACTGCGCATGCATTTGACGGCCGCAATGCCGTTGTTGGCGATGAGGATCTTATTGATGACTTTGGTTCCGTTGAAGCGTTTGATGAACTCCTCGGGAGTGGCGATCGTCAGGTCCTGGCGGTCGCGGTCCTGAAGCGACAGATGAATTCCGGACATGGATTGTCTCAGTTGTCGCGACTGGCGGTGGAAGCGCTTCGAGTCCATCGTCTCGATCGACAGCAGCCGCCCGTCCTCCTCGTCGTCGTCGAAGTGGTCGTTGTGGTCGTCGGAGTGGTCGGGCGCGGCGTTAATGGTGAACACGGGTTTGGCCGCACTGTGAGGGGAAAGGGACGGCTTTTGAGAGCAGTTTTGCAGTGAATGGGCTTTACTTGCGATGCATTGAAACGAGAAAAACTCGTCTCTCGAGACTCTGTGTGGCAAAGCCTGAGGCGAAACGAGAAAATGTCTGAAATGTCGCCCAAAATTGGGTCCAAAAACAGACACTTTTAGCGATAGAAGAGTTTTTGAGAGATTTTGAGGAAAAATGTGTCGAAAAGTGTTTTTTTGACGCTTTTCTGCACTTTTTCCTCAAAACTCGTTTCCAAACATTTTTACCGCTATTTCTATGGGTTTTTTGCCGACAAGTCAGAGACACCCGTCGGCCGACCGGTCATGAGTCAAGTGCTGCGGACATACCTGTGGTCTAAGCGGTCGTCTTCGGGCGTTTGGTCGGCGTTTGCGGACATTTTGGCTGCAATTAGACGGAAAAGACTTGTCATTCGAGCGATTCGTGTGTTCGACGAGACATTCGCTGCAATACTGACAGCGCGAGACAGAGCGTCAAAAGGTGTCGAAGCGGTGCGGCCGCCCTCTCACCCGAACTCACCTTCTGATTGGCCATCGCTTGAGGACAACACTCGACTAGTGATGAAATCATTCGATCGTCACGTCAGTCATACCACTGCGTGACGTCATACCCAAGGGATCTCCCATTGGTTGCCTCAACGACAGACACGCGTCAAGCGCTCCCCTTTAATCAGCACAACCGCCCTTCCAGTACCTTTTGGTATACAGAGAGTGTGTGAGTGCGTGTATTGAAAGGGCCCGAGTGTTCGTCGCCACAATCATAACATGGGTCAACACGTGATGTTGTTTTGATTTCAAATCATTTCATGTCCAGCGAAGAGCGTCTCGAGAGAGAACACGTGCACCGCGTGTACGACACGATTGCCGACCATTTCTCGTGCACTCGACACTCGGAGTGGCCGCGAGTGACGGCCTTTTTGGCCGGTTTGGCCGACGGGTCGCTCGTTCTGGACGTCGGATGCGGTAATGGAAAGTACATGTCTTGCGCTCGACTGGCGATGATTGGTTGCGACCGATCGGCGAATCTGCTGTCGATTTGCCGCCAAAGAGGCCATTGGGTTGTCGGCGGAGATGCACTGGAACTGCCATTTCGGCGCAACTCTTTCGACGCCGTCATTTCGATCGCAGTTTTGCATCACTTGTCGTCTCGCGAGCGCCGACTCCGAGCTCTCGAACAACTGGTTTCGTGTCTTCGGTCGGGCGGTCGCGCTCTCGTCTACGTCTGGGCTTTGGAACAGAAGGCAGCGGACGGACAGCGCGCCCACTATTGCACCAAAAGTGCCGCAAATGGGGATCAGAAGCGCGTTCTGGTTGAAGAGCGCGAACTGTGTTTGCATTCCAATCGAACGCCATTTCAGGGCCAAGAAGTGCTCGTGCCGTGGAAGGGCGCGAGTGGAGAACATCTGCGCTATTATCACGTGTTCGCGAGCGGAGAGTTGGAATCCCTGGCGAAGGAAGTGAAGAGCGCGCTAACAATCGAGTCGTGGTTCGAATCGGGAAATCACTGTTTGGTTTTGGAAAAGAAATAAACGTTTTTTATTGCGCGACCACTTGTTGTCCCGAATGCACGGTGTGCTGCACGTGCGCCAAATTGCCCGACCAGTGCTTGAGAGTGTCGCGCAAGTGCTGCCACTGCGCGCGACCGAACGTCCGGTGCATTGTTGACGAGACGAGCACTCGTCGGCCCAATTGGTCCACTTTGGCCTTCACGAGGCGCGTGCGCAGAACTGCAACGAATACAATGAGTAAGAATTGCCACAAAATAACACGTGACTGACCGTCGATGACGAAGGCCTCCACTTGGTCGGCGTTGAGTTGCAGTTCGGTCTGAATGACGTCAAAAGGCAGTTCTTTGCGCGACTCTGCCATTTGCATGAATGTCAACAATCGCATCTTCTGCAGCGCCATCTCGTGCTGAAGGCCGAGACCGTCGCAGAAGTCGCGGTGCGCCGCATAGAAGCGCACGTAAGCGGACAGCTTCTCGGCCACGAAGATCAACAGCAGGTCGTGAATGGGTTCGCCTTCCAAGAACTTGACCGGTTTCAAGGCCAACAAGTGGTCCAACAAGAAGGTGTTTTTGTCGCCCAGAAACCAAACGATGCATTTGTGCGCGTCGTCGCGCGCCTGCGACGCGTTCTCTTCCGTATAAGTGGACAGCAGTTCGATCATCACACGTGACGCCCACTCGGACTGCTTCTGCGCGACCAGCGCCTCGTGCAACAATCGCAACAACGCCTGCACGCGCTCCACGCCGACGGCCGTCGCCGGAAACCACTGCTTGATGAGCGCCAGATCGGTGAACACGGACTGGATCTGATTGGTGGACGCGGCCAACCTGACCGACGCCATGTAGACGCGAAAGCGCAGTTCCGTGATGTCCTGCAGTCCGCCGAACAGATTCTTCAGTCTACGGGAGAGAGAGGGGTATTGATGACGTCATTGAGTGGACTTCGGACTTACACTCGAAGACAAACGACGGATTGGCGTCTGTTTTGCGATTTCAACATTTGCTCGCAAAACGCGTTCACGAGAATCAGCGACTCGTGAGACGACTGCGGAATGGAAGCGATCAGCAGAGAGACGATTGAGTTCAGCGCCGACTCCACGTCCGCGTCCTTAATCGAGTCGCGGAGGACGACATCGCACACCGAGATAATGGCCTTCAGATCGCCGACCAGAGACTCGCTTTTGCCGCACGAACCGCCCAACGACTCCATGTATTCGCGCAACTCTTCGCACTGGGGGTGGAGTGGGGGTGAGTGGGAGTGGACAGTGGTTTGGTGGACAGACCTGTTCGTCTTCGGAAATGTCGATGAATGTGGGAATCGATGACATCTTCGGCCACACGTGTCAACACAGTATGAAATGATATAGGATTTGACGAGTTGTGGACCAAAAGCACTGCAAATCAATGCAAAGCGTCAACAAGAGAATCGAGTGTTTCGAACAATCAATACATTTGCCAAACGAGTTGATACTTGGCAGCGAAGGGTCGGTCTCTTTTGGGTTCGCATTCGCATTGAGTTATTGATGACTAAAGGGTCCGAAAGCGCGGCATTTGGTTTGAGCATTGAAGTCAAAGTGAGTGTCCAGTAAATACGTCCGGAAATAGAGATAAGAAACAAAGTTTTGACCGAAAGATTGCGCACAAGAAAGTCGAAAGAAGCGGTCAAATGCGGGATTGCGGCCGTTGGCCACGCGTTGGTCGGGACCAGAGGGTCGGGCCGGTCGCACGGCCACAGCCCTGGCCGGAACCGATGGGCAGAGAAGGCGTTGTAATGTGTGTTGCGTTTTATCGATCGGTTGTGTCGTAAGAAGTCATGTGACGAGCGATTGATTTTTGGGATCAAATCTCGCGACAAACGCTTGATGTCGGACTGCGTCACGAAGTACTTTAGTCCGCGACTCTTAGACTACATATGCATTGTTGGGTCGCGTCAGTCGTCGGCCGACACGCGTTCGCTGCAAATGCCCGAACTGTTGCGCCGATATCCGCCCGAAGACCACAAGGACTTTGCGCTTCCGCCCGACGTCGTCTTCTTCTGCCAGCCCGAGGGATGTGTGACGGCGTCGTGTCGTCGCGCGTCCGACACCAACTCCTTTGTGTTCGCCTTAACCGAAAAGGACACTTCGCGCGTCCGGTGAGCGCTGATCGGGTGTTGGTCTCTCTCTGACCCCATTCTCTCCCCAAAGGTACGGCATTTGCGTCAACTTTTACCGCGCGGTCGACCGCCGGACGGACGCGGTTGACTCGGGCCGTCGCTGTCTGTCTCTGGTGTCGTTTTGCATCATCTCTCATCACCCGTTCTTTTCGTCGTTTCGCGAATGTCTGCAAATCCTTCGCCGAACGGTTCAGCACTTCCAGACGCGTCATCGCGACCGTCCCAACAAAAGGTTGTATCACGTGTGTGTGTGACGTCACCATCTCACACCCCTCCCCCGCAGAGACCCCATTTGGACGCTGTTGACGACGCACGTGACGCACGACGACCACGCGCTGCCGACGCCCGCCGTTCAGGACTTCCGCGAAGTCGAACTCTGGTGTTTGCGCCTCCTGTCGGCGCCGGTGCCCGTTCCCGGCAAAACCAAGCTCGAGGTCAGTCCCAACCCGTGTTTGCTGACCTTTGCTGACCCTTTGCTGACCCTTAGCTCGAAGTGGTGGGTCGCGAGTTGCGCGCCCCGCTCGTCATGGCCCTCCCCGACCACACGCGCTTCTCTCTGGTCGACTTTCCGCTCCATTTGCCGCTCGAGCTGTTGGGCGTCGACACGTGTCTTCAGGTGCTGCAAGTGATTCTGTTGGAACACAAACTGCTGCTGCAGTCACGTGACTACAACGCGCTCTCGATGTCGGTGATGGCGTTCGTCACGATGATCTACCCCTTGGAGTACATGTTTCCCGTCATTCCTCTGCTGCCCACGTGCATGGCGTCCGCCGAACAGCTGCTCCTCGCGCCCACGCCCTTCATCATAGGCGCGCCGCAATCGTTCCTCCAATTCAAGCGTCGTTTCCGACTTCCGGACGACGTCTGGCTCATCGATCTCGACGCCAACCGACTCCACAAACCGCCCGCAGTCGACGACCTGCCGCCTTTGCCCGAACCCGAGGCCAGCGTGCTGAAGGGCCACTTGCGCCACGCGCTGGCCTCCATGTCCATCGCGCCCGCGTCGCCCGAACCGCGCGCCCCGACGCCGCTCGTCTACGGCAACGACATCGACTGCGTGGACGTGGCCACGCGCGTCGCCATGGTGCGCTTCTTCAACTCGCCGAACGTGCTGCACAACTTCGGCGAACACACGCGCACCATTCGGCTCTTTCCGCGGCCGGTCGTCGCCTTCCAGACGCAGGCGTTCGTCCAGTCGCGGCCCAAAGCGTCGCAATTCGTCGGTCGCTTCGTTCGGACGCAAGCCGTCGAGTATTTGGCCGAATGGTCGCTCTGTCCGTCAAACGTGGCCTTTATTCGCGTCCAAACCGGAGTTTCCGATCCGACAGTCATTGGCGACAAACACAAGTGGTTCGGACACCAGTTGGACACCATTCAGTTCAAAGTGTGCACAAATGCAAACCCACAGATGGCGCTGCTGTTCGGCGCCGCCGAAGCGCCCGATTCGGACGACGAGGACAGCGACGACTCCGACCTGTCCTCCTCGTCGTCCCTGTCGTCGCTCTCCGATTTGGTCGACTCGAACCCGTCGGCCGATTTGGTCGGATTGCGCAACTCGTCCTGCGTGGCCACCATTGGCGACGTGCGCGCCGTCTTTCGGCCGCCCGAAACATTCCAATTGACGCAAACCGAGGAAACGCCGTCTGTGACCGAACAGCGCCGGTCGGCGTCATCGCAAGGGTCGGCCTCGTCGTCGCCGACGCGTTCGGCGTCTTCCGAGTCCAACTCTGAGGCCGAGGAGTCGTTCGTCAAGTCGTTGTTGGAAACGGAGCCCAAAGTGCCGCCGAAAGCCATATCAGGTCAGAAGACGGCCGTCATTGACAACCTGTGCTCACCCCTCTGTCCAACAGGTCGATCGCCCATCGAATCCGTGTCCGAGTCGGACCACAGCCGCAGTTCGACGCCGCGCGCGTCCGACCCGCGCCCCATGTCTCCGTCGGCTTCCATCGACCGGTCGTCGGGAACGTCGACGCCGACGCTGTCGCGCGCCATTTCCATCTCATCCGTGTTCTCGCGCTCGCAATCACAACATCGCGATTCCGTTTCCGGCTTTTTGGACCGTTTCGCCACCGAAGCCAAGGAAGTGGCGCGCGAGGCCAAGGCCGTGGCCAAAGAGGTGGCCAAGCCGGCGGCCGCGGCCGGCAAGAAGCGCTTCCTGGCCAACCTGCAGGCCATCTCGGAGCCGATGCGGCGCGCGCGCGAAGACGGCGCGACGGGTGGTCAGGAGGGGCTGATGTCGTCCGTGTCGTCCGATCTGAACGGTTTGGCCGACCGGACGGCCGGAATGCTGTCGGGACTGTTTGGCCAGAAGCAGAAAGCGCCGCAACCTTTCGGACCGTTTCCCAAAGGTTTGTCTTTTGTTTGAGTTCCGAATGACTGACCAATCAATGAAAGGCCGCAAAGGGTTCGTCGAAAAGTCGTCTCTCATTCGCCACTCGACGGCCAATCAGAAGCGCGAGCCGTCGAAGGCGCCGAACGCCGACCCGAAGGCGTCCAACAGTCACTCGGAGAACCAGTCGTTCCTCAAGGAGACCATCGGACAGGTGTTGGACGGCGAGGGCATCGGATGGCTCAAGTTGTCGCGCGTGCGCAAACTGATGGAAGACGAGACGTATCGGGCGCTGGTGGTGGGGCGCGTGAACAAGACGTTGGAGCGAAAGGTCGGTCCCGACGACCACATCGACGACGTGCAGGTGTCGCGCCCCGTGTGGAAGGGAATGGCCAAACTGGTGCTCGCCATGGTGGCCGGCCTGGAGCGCGCGTGGAACGACCAGACGGGTCAGGGCGGCTTCGCGTCGGCGCTGCCCATTCTGGAGATCGCGCACACGCACTACTGGGCCAAAGAGACCGACGGCGAGAGCGCCTCCCTCGTCACGTGTTCGCAGCGCTCGTCGCCGTTCGGGTCACGTGACAACCTGGAGGAGGCGTCGACGCCGTCGGAGGAGCGGCGCGTGGGAGTGATGCGAATGCCGTCGTTGGAGTCGTCGGAAGACGTGTCGCCGTCGGGAACGGACGCCGGCAGTCTGACGGTGAATCCGGCGTACGGGTCGCGACTGGCGGCCAACAAGCAGGCGCTCAGCGATTCCGAGATTCCGGTATTGAATGAAAGGTCGTTGAACTCGGAATTGACTTTTTTGTCGCAGGGATTGGAAGGACGCCAGAGCCGAACGCCGTCCGTCTGGTCGTCCAAGTCGTCCATCTCGACGGGATTCCGATATCACGGCGGAGCTCTCATCGGGTCCACCGGTGTTCCGGCCGACGCTCCGCGCGTCTACCTCTTCGAGTCGCTGATCGGTGAGTGACGTCACGAACAACTAGTATTGAACCCGTTTTGTTTGAAGGCAAGGATAGGTCGCGATTGTGGGACGAAATGCAGTTCTGGGAAGACGCCTTTCTGGACGCCGTTTCTCAGGAGCGGGATTTGGTCGGGATGGACCAGGGGCCGCGGGAAATGCTCGAACGGTATCGATCTCTGCAGGAAATGGACCGAAAACGACTGGAACACGAAGAGGACCGACTGTTGGCCACTTTTCTCTACAACGTCACGGCTTTCATGATCATGTTGGACGTGGAAAGAGTCGAGATCCGCCGCAAAGTGCGCCGACTGCTCGGCAAGTGTCACGTGGGTTTGGTTTACTCGCAGGAAGTGAACGAAGTTTTGGATCAAATCGATCGCTTGCGCGCCAACGACATCGACCTCAAACCGCTGACGTCACGCCAGATGCGCCGCCAGACCTTCTCGGTGCACGTGGGAGTGGACGCGTCGGGCGACATGATGTTCCTCGAGGTGCGCGACGACGGCCTCATCCTGCGCTCGATCAACGGCACAATCGTGGAGCGGTGGTGGTTCGAGCGGTTGGTCAACATGACGTATTCGCCCAAAAACCGCGTGCTGTGCCTGTGGCGCCGCAACGGCGGCCAGACGCAACTGCACAAGTACTTCACGCGCAAGTGCAAAGAGCTCTACTACTGCATCAAGGAGGCGATGGAGCGCGCGCAGCAGAAGGGCGTCGGCCCGCTGCCGGGTGCGTCACTGACCTCACACTGACCCGACCTGACTAACCCTTGTATTTGCAGGAACGGAGTTGGGCGGCGAGTTCCCGGTGCAGGACGTGCGGTCGGGAGAGGGCGGACTGTTGCAGGTGTGCATGGAAGGCGTCGGACTGTTGTTCCAGAACTCCAAGGTATAGTTGGTGTTGGGGTTGAGCTCTGGTCTAACCGTTTCTCTCTTTCGTTCTCTCCGTTCGTCCAACACAGGACTTCGAGGTTTGTTTTCACTGTTTTCCGGTAGTAGTAGTGACCAGATCTCAACCTCCGATCCGATCACGTGACCCCCGAATCACTCATTGTCTTTTCCGCAGTTTTTCGTGCGCTTGGAAAACATCCGCAAATGCTTTACGCAAAAGGGCGGCGTTTTCGTCCTCGAAGAGTTCAGTGAGTATTGTGGGGGTGTTTGTCTGCCTGTGTCTCTGTGTCTGACCCCCCTGTGTCCCCCTCTCAGACCCGAAGACGCGCCAAGTGGTGCAGCGCCGCTACCGCTCGCAAATGGCCGACCAGATCTGTTACGCCGTTTTGTGCGTCTTTTCCTACATCGCGGCCGGACTCGACGAACAGCGCAAACGCCAGCAAACGGCGGCCGAAACGCCGCGAAAACGATAGCAATAATAAAGTGTTTATTTGGCCAAAAAAAACGTCTCCAAAACGCCCTTTCCTTTGACGGCGATTTCGCCGCGCGATTCGCACCCAAAGCCCTCCTCCACGAGGACGAGCGCAGTGTCGCGCGTGACGTGAATGCGACCCATTTGTCCGGTCGAGTCCATGCGCGACGCCACGTTGACCGTGTTGCTGTGGAGGCAAAGGTCAATGACCTGAACAGCGTTTGGTTGCAAAACTCACCCCCAGATGTCGTATTGGGGTTTGCGAGCGCCCACCACTCCCGCGATGACCGGTCCGTGGTTGACTGGCGAGAAAGCGGTTAATGGCTGACCACTGGTCACTGAGTCTCACTTCCGACGCGCAGTTTGAAGCGTTGGAAGGATTCGCGGTTGATTTGCTGCAGCGCTGCGTCCAAAGCGAGCGCCAGTTCGACCAACGAGACGACGGCCGGTTTGGCGCGCGGTTGAGGCGTCAGTCCGGCCGCCGCCATGTACGTCGAGCCGATGGTCTTGATTTTCTCGACGCACGAGAATTTGGGTTTTTGAATGATTTTATCGAAATCGCAGACAATTTCGTTCAGAAGTCGCAGACATTCCAAACCTATGGAGAAATGGTTATCATTGGCGCGCTCTTCCGCACAAACCTTGTTTGTTGACGTCGTTCTCGTCGTAGAACTCCTTGAAGTTGGGAATCGAGGCGAACATGACGCCCACCGACGCGTAACTATGGAAACCCGGGTCAGTAAGACGTGCTTCCAATGGCCTTACCGTTCGTGGTAGAGCGCGTTGGAGCCGATGAGGAAGTGCTGGGCCACGTGTTGCGGCAGAATGTTCTCGAGAAGGATCTTGTTCACTCCGCCCGTCATTTCCACCGAATTCTGTTCGACGGCGAGTCTCGCGCGCCACAGAAAGTGCGACCGCGACGCGCGTTCGACGCATCGGTCGCGCCAGTGGAACACCAGAGCGAGGGAGAGGCAGAAGAGGTAGAGTTGGGGGGCGTCGGGGGGCAGGTTTTTGGCCAGGGTTTGGACCGAGATGGCGATCAACAGGTAGAGCAGCATTAGGAGGGTTTTGGCCAGAAATCCCAGGCAGAAGAGCGAGAGGGCGAGAAGGACGACAGGTGGCGCCACCAGGAAAAAGTGCTCCAAAAGAGCGGCGCAACTGTTGTCTTGGCTTTGGGTGGCGTTGAACGGCATTGGAAGCGATTGGCAGTCAATCAACGCCAACGACACGCAGTTCTGACCGACGACGACGAAGGCGGCCGCCAGCGAGAGCAGAACGCGCGACGTCTGGCGGCAGGCGGCGGGCGACGAGTGGACGGCGGTTGAGGACGGCGTTTGGCGGCGAAGAACGTGCAGATTGAGGGACGCGACGATCAGCACCAAGAGAGTGGCCGACGAGGCGATCAAGACGAGGGACGACCAGTTCCTGCGGACGGAGGGGTCAGTGGTGGACGGGAGAGACGGGACGGGACTTGCGTGGGCGCGAGGATGAGTTGGACGGCGAGAAGGGCGAAGAAGACGACGGCCACGGCGTTCAGATTCGGCGCGAAGTCCGCCAAACGGCCGAACTGGTACTGCGACTCGAGCGCCCCCTTCTGGAAGTGCAGACAGAGGGGGTTTATGTCGAGACCGCGCGCCAGACATCCGGAAGCGGAAGGAAGGAGCGACGTCTCGATCAGCGCAATGCTCTGCGGAAGAAAGGAATTTTGGGAAGTTTCGCGGAATTTCTGGAAGTTTCGGGGAATTTCTGCTTACGGTTTGCGTGACGTTATTGCGAATGTGTTGCTGAGAAGTGAGGGCGAAAGGGGCGTCGGCGCTGAACCCGCATTCCGTCCACTTGTTGGACCGCTTGACCGACGAACAGACGGACCGTTTGCGGCGATCGCGCGACGGCTGGACATCCGTCTCGACGTTCTTTGGGAGCGAAAGATGAAAGAAGAGTTTCGCGAAAGCTTTCGAACCTTTGGAGCGACGATTAGGAACGACTGGACGCGATGTTCGGCCAAATAGGCGTCACGTGACTGGCCGTCCGTCGGCTCGAAGTCGAAGCGGTCGTCGAGGAGGCGGAGCGTGTCTTGAGTCACGTGAACGCGCCTTCAATTAGACGTTAATTAATCGCATGAAAGAGCGATTGAAAGCTCAGCAAAGCGAGGAGAAGGGCGGGGGAGGGGCCAGGGGGGAGTGGTGGCGGTGGAGCTGTATGATAGCGATGAAGCAGTGTGCATACCCGGGCACTCCGCCGGCCTCCATGTGATTGGCGAGAGTGACGTCATCGGACCAGACGTCGTATTGCCACTTCCGGAGTCCAATGACGCCGCACAAGACGTTCCCCGAGTGGACGCCGATGCGCATGTCGACGGGAACGCCGGTCTGGAAGCGCACGGTGCGGATCTGGTCGATCATGGCGAGGCCCATGTGGACGCAGTTCAGGGCGTGGTTCGGCCGCGAGACCGGAAGTCCCGAAACGCAGTAATAGCAGTCGCCGAGAATCTTGATTCGCAAACAATGGTTTTGTTGCGCGAGAGCGTCGAAGCGCGAGTACAGGTCGTTGAGAGTGCGGACGAGTTCTCCGGCGGAAAGGCGTTCGGAAAGCGGCGTAAAGTTCACAATATCGGCGTAGAGAAGCGACACGTTGTTGTGGCGCTGGACGTAGAGTTCGTGGAATCGCGGGGTTTGGGGCGAGACGGCGGTTGGAGAGGCGAGAGAGGAATGCATTTTGTCGAGAATGCGGGAGCGGACTTCGGCGGCCACGTAGGCGGGGATTACGGATAACAACAGCTGTTCCTGTTGTTCGCGTTCGAACTCGAGGCGAACCCTTTCGTCGATCAGCGTTTGCGCGCCTTTGAAAGTGCGGTCGTTTTGAGAGTCGAAAAGCGTTCGTTGAAAGAGAGAAACGCCGAGAAAGAGCAGCAAAAGCAGAGCGTCGCACGTGAGCTGCGAGAGGGGGAGTCAGAGGGGGAAAGCAGTGCAAGAGTTACTCACGAATTGGGTCTCGAGTCGCGAAGAGGCGTCCAATCGCGCGAACACGACGATCGAGACGACGAGTTGTGACGACAGGACCACCAGTTGGAGCGCGAGGACGGCTTTGAGCGGAAAGGGAAGCGTCGTTTGCGCCAAGAAGATGGCGAACAGCGACCAGAAGGGCGTCAGCGCGTGACGCGTGTCCAGCAGTCGGTCCCAGTGCGCGACCGTTGCGCCCAATGCCACCACAGCCGACACGAGCCACGCCGTGAGCGCCACCGTGGCGAACGGGACGGCGGGCAGGAGGCGCGGCGGGAGCGCCAGGAGGGCGAGAAGGGCGGCGTTGAGGGCGAGACAGAGCGCGAGGGCGACGGCCAGAGGCGTCGAGTTGGGCACGAGGAGGAGGAAGAGGAGGGCGTGGAGGGAGGCGACGGCCGCGACGGAGCGCACGAGCGAGACGCGCACGTGACGCGTGTAGAGGCGCTGCAGACGCGCGAGTCCGGTCTGTGGGGGAAAGGGTGAGCGAAGGGGAAAACCTGTTTGCTTTGATCGTTCGTACGGACGGGTCGTCGTCGTCGTGGGTGTCGTGCGTCGTGTCGTTCATCGCGTCGTCTCTCGACTGAAGCGAACGCAGAGATGAGCGCCGAGAGAGAGACGAGAGCGAGAGAGTGACGCATTCGTCGCGCGATCGCTGATTGGCCGACAAGTGATTGCAATTCATCACTAATTCGAACGTCGATTGAGAGCAAAGAGAGAGCGGGGGAGCAGTGGAGGGCGGGGGCGGGGCTCAAGTGCTAACAATCCCCCGCTTGCGCGCAATTGACCCCAATTTGGGAAATAAATATTTATTTTATCATAAAATTCTTGTTTTAATAAAAGTGTCTTTTAATCCCATTTTAAGCCGTCTTTTCTTGAGGCGAAAAACGACTTTTCATTTGACGTAAAATCGAAACCGTTTTATAGAAAGCCATCAAAAGGAGAAAAGTTTTCACAATTTTCGTCCAAATTTCGAGTCTTTGGGAAAAAGCGTTAAAAAAGGGATTAATTTTGGGATAAAAACCTTCGAAGACGTCTTCGCGAGACTTCCAGCGTTTGATCCGATTCTCGCAATAAATGGCGCCGAACGCCGCGCACGTAATTCTCCAGATATTTCGGCCAATCGAGGAGTCGCGGGTCTGTGGGCGCGTTGCGGCGGTCTTGGGCCGAAAGCCAGTCCGACAGATGGCGCTGGTTTTGAGTCCGAAAGCGCCACTCATTGCACGTGAAGTATTGTAACGCGAAAAGACTTTTGTTGACCTTTTGATACACTTTTCCTAAACTGGAGACAAAAGGTCAACTCGAGGTCACGTGATTCGGCGCTTACATTGGCGTCAATCCGCACAACCGGAACAGGAAGTCGACGGCTTTCGCCGGAAGCGAGTGTTCGACCAAAACATGCATTTTGTGCACAAAAGCCGACGAATGGAGCGAAACGTGCGGAAATCGGAACATTTCTCGCGACGGGTTGTCCACCAAAAGGGGCGTGGCCATGTCGACCAGTTGCCGCCACGTCATCGGGTTGTCTGCGCCCGAAACGCAGTTCACCACCAGAGGCCCTCCGGCGGCGCCCCCGGCGGCCACCAGAGCGGCGGCCGCGACGCACGTGTTGGCCACGAGGTCGACGGGAATGACGTCACAGACGGCTGAGTGGCGCGCGTGCAGAGAGCGCAGCACGCCTTTGCCGGCCGCCACGAGGAAACCGGACACTCCGTTGTAGTTGTCGACCCAACCGGGCGACGGGTCCTTCAGGGCGGCCCCGATGATGGACGGGCGCACGATGGCGGTGGGCACGGTTGCCATGGCGACCACCGACTCGGCCAACGCTTTCGTGAAATGATACGTCGAATGCCTTTCGCCGAACAGTTGCTTTCGAACGCACGCCTCGAGCGACGCCTCGTCCAGCCATCTGTCGGGCAAAAGGGTAAGTGTGTGTTCGCGATGACGTCATCACTCACTCCGAAGCGTCCAGAAGGCGTTCGGCGGAAACGGCTTCCGATTCGACGCTTTCCGTGACGTCACTCTTGCGTCGCGTGCAGTAAGCGGTCGACACGTGAACGAGCGCTTCGATGCGCGCGAAACCCTCGACCAATCGGACGACGCGTTGCGCCGACAGAACGTTCAGTTGAAGCGCGCGTCTGTAAAGGGGGTCAGTGAGGGGTCAATGACCTCTGAGTGACACTGACCTCAAGGGTTCGTCGAAGCGGATGGTGGCCGCGCAGTTGAACACGACGTGAACGCAATCCCGCAAAAGCAGACGATCGGCGGCACTCAAGGCCAACTCGTCGACCGTGACGTCACCCGAAACGGCCGACACGCGCTCCAAACGGTCCGAAACGCCGGCAAACATGGGATCGCGGATCAGCTCTTGCGCGCGCTTTTCCGCCGTTTTTCCCGCTTTCGGCCGCAAAAGCAGAATGACGGCGCGCACGTCGGGTGCCAGCGATAGGATGCGATGGACGAGACATTTGCCGACGAATCCCGAGCCGCCGGTCACGAGAAGCGTTTTGTCGGCCAAAAAGGCGTTCAAATCGGAAGACATTTTGGGATTTTTTGGACGAAAAACCGGTTTTTCTCACAAAAAGTACGCGAAAACTAGAGTTTATTCAACAATAAATTAGACGACTTCTGCGCGCGGTTTGGGAATGGGCGGGAATTCGCCGACTTCTTCGCCATAATAAGACATTCGCTTCCATTTCATTAAATTGTATTCCCATTTGTCTTCAATGGCCGTCAGCCGAACGCCCAGATCCTCGATGCCGCGCACGCCCGCCGTCCGCACGTCCGAAATTGCCTCCTATTGGACACATGATTAGTGACGTCACGAATCCGTGTCAAGACTCACGCGCTCGAGTTTTTCCAGCGAAATGACGGGATATTTGTGCAGCCATTTGGGGTGCGAGAAGAGCAGAACGCGCAGATAGAAGAGCGGCGCCCACCGCAGGTTGGTCACGTGCCAGCCCTCGTCGGGCGTCTTCTGAATGCATCGCTGCAAGTATTGCATCAGTTCGCGCATCGAATACCGCTTCGGCCTAAGAGTCAAGGTCAGCTGAAGGTCACCCGAACGGTATTACTCACCCGAACGCCTCGTACACGTGACCGGCCGCCTCGTCGTCGGTGAGCGCGTTGACGACGGCCTGCGCGACGTCCGAGACGAACACGGGTTGTTTCCAGGTGTGGAATCCGCCGTCAATGAGCGGCAGTTTCCACAACTGGCGTCTTTGCCATTTGCAGAAGCCTTGCGTGAAGTGATCGTCCGCGCCGTGAATGTCCGTCGGCCTGATCACGATGGCCGAGGGGAACTCCTCGCGCACCGCCCGCTCGCCCGCCCCCTTCGACCGCAACCACTCGGAGCCGCCCCACCGGAGGCGCGCCCGGGGGTTCGCCTCGACGTTGGCGGCCGACACGTGAACGAAGCGCTGAACGCCGGCCTCTCTGGCGATGCGAGCGATGAGTCGCGCGCCATCTGTGTGGACGTCTCGGAAGGAGAAGTTTCCGGTTTCGGTGTCTTTTCCGATCAGATTGATGACAGCCGTCGAGTACTTCAGGCACTGAAACACGGATTCGGCGTCTTTCAGGTGGAAGTGCTGCCAAAGCAAGGGTTAGTGGGGTTTCTAGTGGTGGTCGTCATGGTTACCCGGAACAGCACCTGTCCAAGGTCACCGGCCGTCTTGAGGCGCTGACAGTCGGAGAAATCGCCGCGAAATGGAATCACGACTTGAGAGCCAGTTTTGGCCAATTTGTTGATCACGTATTTGCCCAGAAAGCCGCCGCCGCCGAACACCGTCACGACTTGGCCCGAAAAGGACGAGCGGCCGCCTTCGCCGCGTCGGATCTGTTTCGACCGAATGTCCGGATAAACGGCTGAAGACACGAATCGCCGCCAAATGGCGTTCACTTTCGCCACTGTTTTCATTCTGTCGACTGTGACGTCACGTCAATGACGTCACAGAGAGAAAGAGCGCCGCTTTTGAAGTAAACAAGTGTTTATCAGATTTGGAGATAAAGTGCACCCAAAGTGTCGCTCATTGGCAGAGAGACTGACCTTCGGGTGGCCTTCGACTCCACAGGCTATAAAAGGAGTGGAGTTTTGTGTTGGAATCGCATTTTGGACCGAAATCTCGAGACAATAATGGGTGAGAAATGAGTAAAGGTTTTCAAAATTAAATCCGTTTTTCCCGAAAAGACGTAAAAAGCGGACAATTGGGCGCTCTTTTGGTGGAAGGAAAGACCAAACAGGTGTTCGCGTTGACGACGGATCCCGATCTGGTGTTCGTGCGGTCCAAGGATCGCATAACGGCCGGCGATGGCCTCAAATCGCACGAAATGGTCGGAAAATCCGTTCTCTCGACGCAAACCAATTGCGCGTTATTCCACTTCTTGGACGCCATTGGCGTTCGCACGCACTTCGTGTCACGTGTCAGCGAAGGATGTGCCGATTGGGAGCGCGCGTTCGTGGCGCGCAACTGCCACATGATTCCCATCGAATGGGTGGCCAGGTTTGACCCAAAGACTGACCGGTAGATGACCAGTGCTGACCCTTTCCTCCGCAGACGCGTGGCCACGGGATCGTTTCTCAAACGCCATCCGAACGTGAAGGAAGGCCATCGCTTCGCGCCGCCCAAACTCGAGACCTTCTTCAAGGACGACGCCAATCACGACCCCTTCTGGTCCGAGGAGTCGCTCGTCTCCGCCCGACTCGAGGCGGGCGGTCACGTGATGACGGAAGCGCGCGTTCGCCAGATGTTCGAAACGACGCGCACTGTCTTCGAGGCGTTGGAGAGAGGTTTGTGACGTCATTGCGAATCGATTGTGACGTCATCTCCCACAGTGTGGTCGTCGGCCAATCACGCGCTCATCGACATGAAGATCGAGTTCGGAGTGACACGTGACGGCGAGCTGGTCGTCGCTGACGTCATCGACAACGACTCGTGGCGGTTGTGGCCGGAGGGCGACAAGAAGCTCATGTTGGACAAACAGGTTTACCGCAACATGGACAACGCCATGATCGACGCGGCCGCTC
Organism: Dissorhina ornata; assembly: GCA_034695265.1. Taxonomy (NCBI): domain Eukaryota; kingdom Metazoa; phylum Arthropoda; class Arachnida; order Sarcoptiformes; family Oppiidae; genus Dissorhina; species Dissorhina ornata. The sequence goes on along the minus strand of JAQIWK010000082.1, from coordinate 3,185 downwards.
TGGATCTGGTCAGAGGCAACTTCCAAGTCGTCGCCGAACGCACGCAACGGCTCTTTTCGCGCGTCATTCGTCGCCCGGAAGCGAACGCCGCGCCCGAAGTGGCCGTCTTTATGGGCTCCGAGGGGGACCGGAAGCACGCGGAGGCCGTCCGCGCGGCGCTCAACGCGTGCGGGGTTTTCGCGGTCGAAGTGGTGGTCGCGTCGGCGCACAGGACGACAGCGCGCGCGTTGGAAATGGCGGCGCGTTTCCAGCAGTGGCCGTCGCTGAGGGCCGTGGTGGCCGTGGCCGGACTCTCGAACGGCTTGGGACCCGTTTTGGCCGGAAATCTGTCGATTCCGGTCTTCAACTGTCCGCCACTCGACGCGCAGACGCTTCCGCTCGACGTCTGGTCGTCGCTGAGAATGCCGGCGGGCGTCGCGTGCGCGACACTGGTTGGGGCCGAGAACGCGGCGCTGGCGGCGGCGGCCGTCGTGGGCACTCATTCGCCGTTCGTTTGGTCGAAATTACGCGCAAAACAATTGAATTGTTTGACAAAAGTTTTGCTTTTATAAAAGTTCAATAAAAGTCTGTGACGTCACTCGCGGACAACGCGCCCGTACACAAGGCGTCCACCCAAATGCGCATCACTTCGGCCGTCGGCGTCGACAACACGAAGCGTCGACTTTGCGCCGAAACGGCGAACACGAAGCGCTCGGACTGAGTCCTCACGTGATCGACGAAAACGTCGCGGATTTCGGCGAACGCGACGCCACCTGTTGGGGGAAAACAAACACTTATTGACTGTTATTTGGAATCAATTTCGCAGACCTTTTGGTTTGCGTTTGCGTTCGAAATGGCTTTTCGAAGCGAAATACGCGAAACAGGCGTTCTGTCGGTCGAACACGAAATAGCGCTGCAAAAGAGCGAGCGATTAATGCATTGTTTCCTTCACTTGAACTCACTTTTCGCCACTTATTGTCCGACTTTTGGCACAGTTTGTGAAGAGAACCGCAACAGCGCGCGGCCGTCACGCAGAGCTCGGGTCTGGCCGTCAAGTCGTGTCCCAAATCGCGGATATGTTGCGCCAAATCGAGCTCTTTGTCGGCGACGGGCAGATAGAGGGTGAGCGGGCGTCGCTGCCAACGGCGTCGTCGGTCGTCGTCGTCCCTGTCGTCGAAACTCTCGGCGTCGGCCAGCGGGGCGTCGGCCGGGCGTCGCGCGCGTTGGCGGTCGCGGCCTTTGTCTGCGATTTGTTTTCTCACGTTTTCCAAACACTTTTCCAATTCTTGGACTTTGATTTCGCGCTCAATCTTCTGGAACTCTCGCAAATCGTCGTCCACTTCGTCGTCGTCGTCGTCCACTCTGTCGTCCGCCAAATACGTCATTTCTGCCGACACGAGGCGCTCCTCGAGTCGCAGCGCGTCCAGAGTCTCACAACTGCTGCCATCTGGCGGCGCGTCCAACGAATCGCTTTCTCCGCGCGACTCATCAATGGTGGACACGTCCGACAGTTCCGACGATCGCATCCACGACTCGTCTTTCAGACCGTTGTTGTTGAAGAAGTCGCACAACAGAGCGATGTCTTTGAGGCGCGCGCTTTCGCGCCGACACTCGCGTTGAGCGGCGATTCGGGCGCTCGTGACGGACGCCAAGTCGGCCGACAGTGAGTGCAGAAGAGTCGCCGAAGCAGTCATTTGTAAACACACGTCAACAACGTCGACGTCATTTGTGGCCGAAGTGTGTTTCGATGACAACAGATGTCGCTTTCGGACCAAATTGAAGACAAAATGAATGAAAAAACAGAGAATTTTGAAAAATCCGAAATTCAATGCATTTTTGGCCAAATGTTCGGCTTTTTGTGTCCATTTGTGTGACATTTGAAGCGCCGATAAAATGAAGAATGAATTCCAACACTAATTGCGACCAAAAAAAGGCCAATAATTGTGAGACAAAAGCCGTTAATTGTTCGCCAAATGCCAAGACTGGATCGGCCGCCGCTCCCGACCCGCAGAACAAGACGCGCGACTCTTCGCGACTCACGGACGACGAGATGCGCAGAGTTTACATTCGGGCGCCGCCTAACCGACACGTGGCCGACATTAAGTACAACAAGAGGTGACCCGACGTCCGACGACAGACGACGACGACCGACGACGCGCGGACGACGGTCGGGCCGACGAGTGGCCGACGGAACGCCTTTTTCACTCATTTTGTATTGAAATGTGAATAAAGTTTTGTAAATATTTCGTCCACTCGTTTTCGGGCGTCTCTTGCCTCACGCGTGACGTCATTGATGGGCGACGCGTGACGACAGTGTCGTCGCTCGTGACGTGTCATCGCGTATTCAAAATGTCTGTCAAAACAATTGATTGATTGTGTGATCAATGGATGCCTCGGACGCCACGCCCGCCGCCTCCGTGTCGTTGGCCTGTTGTCAGTCACTGTGCGATCTGCTCAAAGAACTGCCGCTTCCCGGCCCGACCCTCGCGCCCTCCGACCAGTGCTTGTCTGCGCGCAACAATCAACTCATTTGTCAGAACCTCGCGCTTCTCGACGCTCAGCTCGAATCGGCGCTTTTGGTCGCTAAGCAACAGCTCGCGGACCTCGTCTTCACCGATGCGCCGCTCGGCGCCCACTCGGCGCCCGTCCTCTCGCCGCTCGCCCTCCAGTTGTCGCTGAAGGGTGTGCTGGCCGTCGGGCCGTCGGCGGCCGCCGTTTGGCCTCAACTCGAAGCCAACTCTTTGGAAACAATCGAACCTTCGATTCGAACGCAATTGGAATTAACGGAGAATTTCATTCACGAACTGCACGATGACGTCACTGACGACAAGTACTTCCAAAACGACGACTACTCGTCGCTCGGCGACCGCGTCAAGAGTCGCCGCCAACACAACCACCACTCCATCCCTCTGTCGCCCCAACCAGTGGTCATCCCCGCCGTCGAAGTGCCCGAAGACGTCCCGATGGCGCCCCCGACGCCCGAACCCGTCGTTCGCGTCGAACGACTGCCAAAAAGTGAGCCCAAAGTGACGACAAAAGTGACGACAAATCGCAATTCGCACAAAACGTCGTCAAAGAGTTGCAACAATTCGCGCGACTTTTCGCACGATTTGCAGAACAAAGACAGTGTTGTGTCGTTCGAGACGATAGTCTCGCGAGTGATGAGTGATTGTGTGGACGACAACACCGACGACAGCGACGACGAC
>JAQIWK010000081.1:0-25957 GCA_034695265.1 Dissorhina ornata | reverse complement strand
GATTCAGTGAAATAGAAATATTAATAAAAAGTAGAAAAATAGCATAATTTGTAGCAATAGTGCGATTGTATAGCAATACCTTTACTGCTATAAGACGTGATGCGATGCCAATTGAATCAATAGATCTAAACACCAGTGAAAGTGAAAAGAAAGTGAAAATATAAATATAGAAAGAGTCGGGAAAAGTGGGGCGAAAATGGGAGAGAGGATTATGTTTGTATTAGAGGTTTGACGTGTGTTTGCCCGGCTATACAATACTATGCAATAGAGGGCTCATCAGTCTGGCAGATGGTCGCCTCCGCTCTCCATCTACTTGTTATACACTATTGCTAACAGCGTTTGGAGTATATATCTAAGCAATGTCTACGATGTCCAACACTATAGGGCCAATTGTATGGCCATTTCTGTACACAATGTATACACTGTTTGTTGAGTGGATTTACTCTTATTTTATTTAGTAGTGGTTTAGTTCACCGAATATACGATGCAATTGCTTAATACAATACAATCGCACACACAATAAGCGTATTTCAATCATAAAACAGTGATTATTATTATTATTATGAGTTGCAAACACCAGACATACAAAAGCGGAACCAAAATATTTTAAACTCTATGTTTCAGTGATTATTGGTTTTGCAAAACAGTTCTTCCCGTTTGCGGCGGATTAGCGGCCCAAACGCTGAATATTTTGTCGACAGTAGTAGTAGTGATAAAAGTGGGGGAACAGGTGGACAGTTATTTGGATATTTATATATGCATTCAAATATATTTATATACAATTTATATATACTATGCACTTGTATTTGATATAGTTATCAACACTTTAATACAATAGCATAAAGGCATTACACATATGCCATACATATGCCTATCGCTAACACTTTGTTCACAAACCAATCTATTGAATCAACAGAAATGAATAATAAGTGAACAAAAAAATCAGAATTTTTTATTTCAAATTTGAATAAATAATTTAAAAAGAAATTTAATACTTCTCTCTGTCTCTCTCTCTCTCTCTCTCTCTCTCTCTCTCTCTCTCTCTCTCTCTCTCTCTGACTTGATGTCTGCAATGATTTTCTTTAAATTAGAAAATTTATTCATAAAATCAAGAAATGAAATGAAGGGAAAGAAAAATAAAAGTTTTTTATATACAAGTCTTGAATTGAATGTGATTTGATATCAAGAATAAAACAAAAACAAAATGCCATTAATTCTGTGTAAAAATGAATTAACAATTTAATAAATAAAAAAAATAAGACAAAAAATTAAATTTTATGTTTACAAAAATTATGATCAAATTTATAGGTCTTAATTTGAATCTATACTTACAATAAAATATCAATGGCAGAGAGAGAGAGAGAGAGAGAGAGAGAGAGAGAGAGAGAGAGAGAAAGCTGGTGACACAATATTAGTGTATATGATATACATTCAAACTAAATGGGAAGTGAGTTGTTGGGCGTTCCGCTAAATTTGAGCGTCACTTTCATCTCTCATTTCATTTCATTTTCTCCATTGTATTCTCAATGCCTTAAAGCGGAGAATATTTTTTATATATTTTATAGTCTTCTTATCATAAATAATAAGAAAAACCAAGTTTTTATGTATTGTATAAGTGTGAGCACAGGGTGAGTGCATATAATACAAAATAATAAAAATAATAATCCTTTTGTTCTCATTATAATAATTTTCTAAAACGATAAACATATCATTTTTTATGATGATGTCAAACATTATTTACAAAGCATAACTATCTGTAATTTAAAAAGTAGTTTTATTTTTATTTAAAAATAGTAAGCTTTAAATTAATTTTGAAAATATTCCTTAAATTTATTTATTTTGTTTTAATTTGTGAATGAAGTGTATAACGAGCGACGGGTTGACTCGGTTTGTGACCCGTGGCCTCAGTGTTCAGTAATTGATCGCAAAATGAAATTAAGTCTTAATTTAATTAAAGAGCAGAACAAAGATATAGTTTGTATGAGAATCTATAGTAATGTAAACCAAAGATTAGCGCTATTTATATGAATACTTCTATTAAGGCATAGAATGACTGCTAATAACTATTTAATTAGATTTCTAATCAGATTTATTTAATTGTTAGCTAAACGGCTATAGAAATGTTTAATAATAATAACGATAGAAATGCTTTAATAAGTGTTAAAAAACAAATCGATGACGAGTTGACATTAACTTTGTTTTTATTATTGTGAAAAATCAATATTTTTATATAGGAATTTGTTTGAAATGCATAATTATTAAATAAAAGTTTTACTTAATTAATAAAAATGTAAATTATTTGATTTAATATTAGGTGTGGTTTCAAAACAGAAGAGCAAAATTCCGAAAACAGGAACGACTGAACCAACAGAAGAGTGGTTCGGGTCAGACAACCAACTCAACCAATTCAAACAGCAGCCAAAATGGCAACAATAGCAGTAACGGCAGCACTAATAATGTGAACGCCGGCGGTAATAATCAATCTTCAAATAGTTTAGAAAATGCTGGGAATGGCAGTCACCACAGCAGCACTCAAAAGGCTGATTCAACCGCATCAGCAGTCGTTCAACAACTTCATCAACAAAACACACCGTCAGCTAAAGACATCAAAACTAATCCCGAAAAGACAATGAATGGTATGATATTTAAATTATTTTTGCAAAAACAAACAAATATTTTGATGAATGAATTATTTGTTTTATTTTTAACTCTAATTGATTAACAATTTGCTAATAAATTACTCAACACTTTTTCAATTATTTCTAATTTTGATTTCTATATTAATTTGCATTTCAGATTACATTTTATTTAATTTTGACTGAATTATTGCTAATTTAGTAATAATTATATTTTTAAATTCAAAATGTTTTATAATTATCTTGATAAATTAAAACCAAGCTTTGTTTAATCAATATACAAGTATAAAAATCAATTTTTCCTTTTTCCAACTTTGCTAGCTCATGATAAGTTTTGAAACATTTACAAATTAATTGATTAACTTTAACTATTTTAATCACTAATATTTTGTAATATTAAATGCTAAAGAGATTAACATCGAGAGCCGAGTGTAGTGTTTGGTTGTGTTATTTTAGGGCAAAAAGATAAGACAATAATCATTTGTGTCACTTAAGGGTGTCTTCTGTATGGATGACATTAATGGAAACAAATGGCTTTAGAAACAGAAAAGTCGACTAAACATAAGGGCATCAGAAAAAGCATTTAGTGAATTGAACGCCACATCCAAAAACATACACTCATAGCACTAGCAAAGAGAGATGCTATGCACTCTCATCATCTCATTGCATGCCTTTCCCATACACTCTTATGTCTCCTATCATAGGAGTCCTATGTAATGTGAGTTTCGGCGGTGCGATAGGGCTGTTGTGTTGGCCTATGTTTGGCTACTTTTTTTTTTTCTCTATCTCTCAACTTGTGATAAGTTTTGGTCTCAAACATTAACTAACATATAGTGAAAGTAATGAGCGCCGGATTGCATGACAAACATATATTACACTTTCACTTATCTCTCAAATATATTTTTGTTGTTTTTTGTATTTTTCTAGTATTAAAGAAGTTTTTGTTTTTCTTATTGTTTTACGTTTCTTCTCTATACAGACAGACTTTTGCACACATATTACACATAAAGACATTATTGAGATTACATTTTCAGTAGCAATGTTTTCTTTGCTCTTCTCTTAATTTAAACCAATTTTTTTTATACAAAAAGAGGTAATTTAGACAAAAACTATTTATCTAAACTAATGGTTAATTTAGAGACAAAATCATTTAAATTAGAGACAAAGTAAATTGCAAATTACTTTTTTTATTTTCTTTTATGTATTTGTACATTTAATTTTGCTTTAGATACCCAAAAAAAACTATATAAATCATCTCTCTCTCTCTCTCTCTCTCTCTCTCTCTCTCTCTGTATTGCTTCAGTATTTAATTTATTTTAACTTTAAATGTAAACGAATATAATTATTGTCTTAAAAATTCATTTTTAATAGCTACACAAAACTAGAGATTGTATGATCTCTTTCTTTCTCTCTCTCTCTCTCTCTCTCTCTCTCTCTCTCTCTCTCTCTATTATTTGTTTATTTTTATTTTTTTTAACAATCTGTTAATTCAATTTATAGGTTAATTAAGACTATTGTATGCAACGAATTTTGCACACATTAAGGGCTAGACTTAAATCTCAAACATTTATTAGATTTGTTTTGTGTTTAATAAATAGTTACATACAATTTTATGTGCTTTGCTATTAAATTAGCACATATTTAATCATTATTTTAAATATTAATTTAGTTAATATTATAATAAATATAATTGTATCTTTTTAATTTAATAATATTTTAGTTCTTTTAATATTTTATAATTTTCAAAATTTGAATAAACAATTTAATTGACTTATAATTTTAATATCATCTCTCATTTGTTGACAATTGGTTTTATTAAGATATTCAACAGTAAAAACCAATGAAAACAAAAGGAAATATCAATTCAAATGCTTTTTATATATACTCTGAATCGTTTATCAAATTATCAAAACAATTGATTCAAAATCAAATTTATTTGTTTGGCTCTCTCTCTCTCTCTCTCTCTCTCTCTCTCTCTCTCATTCTTTGTGTGTATCCTAAAGGCTCGAACAGATAATACAGAATATAAGAGAGAGTATACAAGAATCGATGATAAATGTAATCAAATAGTATTTTATCAAATAATAATAATATAAAGTAAAACAATATTAAAGCTATTTGAAAGTCTTATCATTGGATCGTTTGATCTTTCAATTGACTTATAAAGTAGTTTTGAATAACACAAACAAAATGTTTCTTAAAAATATATTATTTTCGAAAGCTTTTGAAAAATGAAAACTTTTTTTTGTTATATTTTTTGTAGGAAAGATAAGTAGTCCTAATAGTCACTCATTGACACCGACGGCAATGCCACAGTCACCGATCCCAACATGTATACCCAAATGGATAACACCGAGTCCAGTGGTGACGTCCAGTGCTCATCTATCATCGCATAAATTGAGTGCCGGATTGGTGGCCATGTCTCATCAAGGTATCCCTACTTCTTGTCTTAGCACTAATTTCTTAATGAGTGGTAATCATCCAAACGGCGGACACTTACACAACGCCTATTTGCCTCAATTGGACAGTAAGGCAAACATATCACCCCAAATATTTTGAAATTCACATCACATTTACAAACAATCATATTTGTAAATATTATTAATATACAAAATATATAAATATATTAAAACTAAATAATATGTAAAATAATTTCAATTATATTCAATCTTTGATTATAATTAACAGTTAAGCTGAACAAAGTGTATAAATTTATTGTAAAACTCTTAGCAATTATATAAAAAGCACTTCAAAAGCCTAACATTAACTTATGGCTACTATTTAGCAAAAAATCTTATTATAAATACTATGCTTTTTGTTGCTAAAGATTTGGAAAAAAATTCAATTAAATACAATGAAATGAACTAATAATGAAACACTATAATAATGAAACACTAATATAACAATTGAATTGTTAGTGTTTGGTATGAAATGATTGTTCACTAAAATGAAGTGTTTTATAATATATTAAAAAACTATTTAACAATACATTCCTCTTATAGCTTAATCAAAGCCACTTTTTTGGCACTTTTTAAATATTTATGATTAGAAATGTCTGCAAAACTATAATTAGAAATTTTTTTAATTATTTTAATTTAAATTATTAAACTAACTATATAAATTGTCAAATTAAATAAATTTATATCTAAAACATTTTGTTTTTTTAATTATGATTTACAATTAAATATTTTATAAATATTTATAAAATACTGATTTAATTTTGTTTATTATAGTTATTAATGTAAACAAAATTTTGATTTAAATATAATTAATAATTAAAATGAAAACATTTTCCCATTTAAATTCAATAAAATTATATTAATATATAAATAACAAAATAAATACAAAAATTACAAATAAATTATATTGTATTTTAAATTTATATTAAAGTAAGCAAAACATAAAAACAAATTAATTTATTAAACAATTGGTAAAAGTTTTTCAATTTGTAATTTACAAATGAAAATTTGTCGACAATTTTCAAGCAATAGTTGAAGATATGAAGGGAAGGGATGGCGTATAAAAGGGTGCGTTTAAGTCAAGAATTGTTGTGAGAATTTGTTGTGACATTTTAGGTTTATAGGAGAAACCAATGAACGGCTTTTGAAAAATGGGAAATTTCAAGCTGATGACAGCCTAGGCCTCCACTTCACTCTTCAGTTTGCCTTTCAGTGACGCAAAAATCAATGGATTTGATGCGACGCCACAAAAGTTTAGACAAGAGATGCAATGCCAAAGATGTTATGTTAAACAAACTATGAGAGCGAGAGAGAGAGATAGAGAGAAAGGAAGAGAGATTGTTAGCAATAGTAGCAGTAGTGGTTGTTGTAGTGGTTGTAGTAGTGAAGTATAAGGATGATAGGCAGGCCAGGGATGACAGCGATGTTTTCAATCTTTCAAGTCTTTGGCAAAACAGAGAACACATCTTGAATTAGGAGCAGAAAAAATAAAGAGTCAATTCGTAAGCATTTGATGGCACATCACATCGCAAGCCATTGTGCGGCAACTGTACGATACTATTGTGATTGTAATAGCAATTCGCTGAGTGATGCTATTCTTTGCAATCGTGTAAATGCATCCAAACATATACAACATCTTGTGTTAGCACTACAACCACTGTCACTGCCTCCAGTCCTTCCAAATCTACCCACCGATGTATTTCTCCTTCATTTTTGGCCTAAAGATTATATTGTCGTTGGAATAGTGTAGTTGACTAACAACTACTCCAAAGCAAACGTCCAAATAAATTGAAACCTCTCTCTATCTCTCCTTATAATCATTTGTTTTTCTATTCCTTCTCTCAGCACTTATTTGTGTAAATATAACAGAAAATATAATAACAAGTGAAATAATTTTTACAACAAAAACAAAACAACATTATTTGAATTTCTGTAGATAAGTCAGACAAACAGTCAGAGAGTCAAAGTTTCCTTATTTTGAAACATCAGATATTATACACTAATTCAAAGATTTTCTAATCATATTTTCTAGACATCATTGGAGATAGAATTTATCCGTCTCTTGTAGTATCGTTAAATCTGTTGTGTTGTTGAAAACTGTTTTGCATGGCTTGTAGTCTGGGATCGTAATTAGGGTTAAGCGTCAACTGTCTCTGTAGTTTTCGGTGCAAATTTTCTGAACTCTTGTGTTCAGAGTTGTGAGAGTTATCGACGAATGGGTTTCTCATGAAAGGTTGCGGTGAATTAAAAAAGTGGTCGACTTCTAGTGACAATGATTTGCTGGGAATCACAGACCTGGTTCGAGACAACGCTTCCTTCTTACGAGACATATCACCACCACTGGGCTGAAGGGGCAGACTGTGTGTGCCCTTTAACTTGTAATCACCAGGGGATGACTCACGGCTTTTGCCTCTATTCTTCATCTCTTGTATTTGAATCTTCGCCTGTTCTGCAAGCATTTCGGTCACTAATTTATGCGGTTGATTACCCCTCTCCGGGTGATAGTACTTGCATTTGTTACCATACGTACACTTCTTGCCGTACGGACAAAAAGGTGGTAATACATGCGGCGGTTTGGGTCGTTTGCAAAGGAAGTTATTAAGAGACGGACCGTGACGTCCAAGAGGGTCGTCGGGAGGCATGAAGCGGTCGTTTACGAACGAATACATCAACAGACGCTCTTCGACCACTTTTTTGTACTCGAGGTTTTCATTAGTCAAATCTCTATAGTTATCGTTGGACACAACAATGCCATCGTTTTGTGTGGCCAACTTCAGTATATACCGATCGTCGTATGACACTATTCGACGGCCGCCCACATTACGTGATGGCGTAAACACTAACAGTCGTTCGGCTTCCAGTTGTGTAAGTATTTCTTGGTCTTTAATAGGTGTGTCGGGTCGCGGGGCCTCTTTGCGCCACATCGGCACAAACACTATGATCTCTCGATGTCCGCGCGCCTGAAACCAGTCCACACAGATTTTAATTCCCATACATGAGAAGCAAATTTTGTTGCCGTGACTGATGGCCACATTACTGCCGTCGATGACAATTGGCCTTAAGTTTAAACTATCGGTCTCTTCATCGCAAACATTGGGTTCGCCGATTACAGAAGAAACTATAGTTTTTCCTAAACCACTGTAAACAGATATATTGTTACCGCTTCCAGTGCCGGCACCCAATTTGATGAGTTCGGCCAATAGTTCGTTTTGACCCGCAGTCAGACCCAACTTCATCAGCGCAATCTGCACCTGCGTTTCAGTATAGCCCAGTTTGAGTGCAAACTCAACTGACTTGACATAATTGGGATCATTTATTATCAGATCCAAGTACGTGGTCTGCGGTAGTTGACTAGTGGTCACGTATTCGTCAAACTCTTGACCCAATGTGTCGGATATGGTTCGCGACACTTCATCGTGATGTCCGCCACCAAAGCCGGTCCGTGTTATCACCGAACACGACGATTGCTGTTCCAAATCCGTGTTCTCGTAGTCCGAGTCATAGCTAGAGTCTTCGGATTCGAGAAGTCGTAACGGTCTTCGCCGTTGTCGGTCGTCTTCACACCAATTGGCAGAATTAGACGAATTGGTAGAACTGCTGGCGGTTATGGCAGCGCCAACATAATCACTTGAATCCATTTAATGGTTTGGCTCCCAACACAATCACTGAAATTAAATTAAACAAAACTTTAATTTTTAATAAATTAAATACAATTAGACTCTTATTTACTGAACAGTCATTTCAATTTTCAAAATTTCATAAGTTTCAAGATTAATAGTAAATTTTCTACTTATTTAAAGAGAAATTAATCATTTATCTAACAAATAGAAAATATTACTTATAAAAAAAATTATGCATATTAGTAAGTTGAATATCACCAAACTCAGGTGGTGATCGGGCACTCTAGGTCCTACTCGGGATTTGAGGGATCGGGTACTCGGGTATTGAGTATTTGCCCGACTTTTTATATATTACCCTGCTTACTTGAAAATATGGTGTTGACAGGCAGTAGTACGCCATCTAATATTATGTATCAAAACTACAATTTGTTAATTTGGTTACTTTAAGTAACTTATTAATAATTGATTGATTTATATGACTAACAATTTAAAAAGACACACAAAATTATTCAGAGTGTTCACTCGTATCCAACTCATCACATAATAAGGTCTCATAAATCCGGTGCACAACACAACGAGAAGCAACAAAAATTGGACCAAATATTAACTTCAGTTCTAAACAAATGCATCAAAAAAATGCACACAAATTGAAAGCAAAGAATTGGGTTGTTATGGAAGTGTCGCTTAACAGATAGTGCCATTAAAAGTATAACAGTTTTTTGAAAACTATTATTACATACACTTATAGACAGAGGTGTATGTCTTGTGTGGCAACTCTGGAAGGAGTGCATCGAAGCACACAATGTGAGGAATGGGCAAAATGCAAGGCTGGGCAACACTCTGCCTCATACAGTAAGTCCGGTTTGCAGGTAATCTACAGTACATATCCTGTTGGGGAACAGGATCTTCTCCAATACACTCCAAGATATTAACATAAGACTTACTCAAATCGTGATTTCGTGAACCACTCACCAGTCACTATAAGCACAGCAGACTCTACTCTTGAGCCGGATTTCACTCTATAAGCTCAGACCCACTTCTCTCCCACCTCTCTCTCTCTCTCACTCACACACATCTATCTGTCTCTCTCCGGGACACAAACTCGTGTATTGTATATACAATATGTTCACATGTCTTACAATTTAATATGAAAAATGAAAATTCAAATCCAAAGCTGCGGTCAAATCGGCTAAAACTCTTGCGTTGAAAAACAAACAACAAATACTTTTTTTTTTATATAACTGTTGATAGGATTTGCACATCAATTGAAATAATAGGAGAGATATACTCATACATACACTGTCTGTCACTAAATGACTAAATGATTGCAAAATAAACTCCTAATTGGTGTTAATAAATGGCACACAATTAATAATGTCATCATATGATTGGGCACAACACCACTCATTGCCATGACATCCCAATGCCCTCTACATCTTACGCACCAATACATCACCTATTAATAGGTCTAACGCTTAACCACAACAACACTCAAAACGCTTATCATTAGACAAATGATTAATACAATAAAAATATCAAAATATACATACATTTTGTTTCATTACATCCGGTTGTGTCTCACAATTGGCCTCTCGATGCTTGATATATCACTGATTGTAACCACAACTACAATGATTACCACTGACCAGCATATGGTGATCGACAATCATGTCTACAACTGGCCATAGATGTTGAACACAATTACAGTTAATTAATGTAATAAACAATTAATACAAATGTATGAATCAATAATCAAATCAATAACAAAATTGTATCAAAAAATGTTTGTAAAAAGTATGTGAAGAGTGTGTGTGTGATGTGATGAGCGGGTCATGTGATCAACGATTGGCCTCAAAAGCAGTGCTGCGGGCGATCCGATTGGCCGACACTCGGATGTTGTCAATCAATACCACTGAACCCTAAATTACACTCAACTCTACCTAATGTTTAGGTACACTATCACTGCCACAGTCGCACACAGTTGTAAACCAATGCTAACAAACCCATACAAATCCAATGCAAATGGCGTTAAAACCATTGGCTTCACGTAACTGTCAATTATATAACACTTTTTCACTCAGTTATTACGTGCGCTACACCTCTGACCCAATTGCCTTCATTTATATACATTTTATAAGTATAAGGGATTTGAATGTTTTACATCAACTTATGGGCCAACCATTGGTCTTTAACAAACATACAGTCGACTCCCAGTATAAGTTTTTGTCAATTTATTTTTAATTCAAATTTTTATATTTGTATTTTCTAGTTGTTTTTCATCAGTTTTCATTATAAAACTTTTTTAATTTGTTTATTTAATAGTATTAATGATATTTACTTTAATATTTTGCACAAATATTGACTTTAAAGCTTTAATATATAAATCAAAATTATTTAATTTAATGATTTTTATTGCATATATTTTAGGCTATATTGTTGAAACATAATTGATAATAAATGACGGTAAAGGCAGACCAAAAAAAACTTTGACATTTAATATGTATATCATTTTTCATTAAAATACTGGTTAAATTGAATTGAATTAATTGAATTGCCATCAAATAGACAATTGTAGGCATTAGTCTAATAACTTATACTATATAAATTCATTTCAATCAACTAAACACTAAATCAATAAATATATTAATTTTGTTTTGTTTGCAACTAATTTGACTAATTCATGGCCAATATATACATAAGTAAAAAGTTTTCAGCATTTCTTTTAGCACTCGATCTAATTATAGACTAAATTTATAGATTATATATTTTCATACCAATTGTCAAATAATTTATTATTAATGACTTGTTTACTGGCCTGAAATAGTAGCTTTAAATAATCTTATTTTTAAATACAATTTATTATTAATTAGTTGAATTGAATACTTTTTTTTAAACCATTACATACATTTTCATAAGATTTTTCATACAGGGTTTACTTCATGTAAATTACATACATTTCTAGTGTTATTAGTAAAACTGATTGGTTTTGTTTTTAAAAATAGTTATTTCAACAAAACCTTCACAGAAGTGTATGGGATATTGTGTTTTACAATTGAGTGTATTATTTATTTAAACCAAAAAACAAAAATCATTGTGTGATTTAAAACTACAATTTGATGATCAAATGGTAAGAATGTGATATCAATATTATGAAAGACTATAATATTACTTGAAACAAATATTTTGTGAATAATAAGTTAGACTTAATATAAATATTAAGTCATTTTTTTAGTTTACAATTTTGTGATTTTCAAATCAGTATTTATAATATAAATAGAAATTTTTTTATATTCAAAATAATAATAAAACAAAGAAATTGAAAGTTATTTTCAGATAATTAACACAAAAAAAACATTTGAAAAACAAATACAAGAAATAGACAAAAGAAAAAGCGGCGAAAGAAATACAGATAATAATAATAATAATAATAATGGGCCGACTATTAGATCAATGTGTTCAACCCATTCAACGTCTACTTCTCTTCGCACCACTCATTTTCTTTGCGGACCTGTTCTTCCTCTTGAGGGTTGAAGTCATTCTTTATATTGAATGTCTTGCGTATCTCTTCGGGAGTCTTGCCTTTGATCATATTGGCCACTGTCTTACAGGTCACGTCCAACAAACCTATTGCATCATCAATACACGTTAGACATCACCGCAACAACAATGCATTATCTGTTAGATGTGCTTACCTTTGATGTCGAGATAGTTGGCGGCGAGTATGAGTTCGAAGAGAGTACCCTGGTCAACTTTGAGGAAGTCTGCGTCCCAAGAGCTGATATCATCGGTACGTTTCTCTTTGTTTTCGTCGTCATCAGGAGTGGGCGGATCGTCCTTATGATATGTGGCCCATTGGATCACTTTCTTCAGTATAGTTGAGTTGACATTAGGCAACGGCACCACCTCTTCGTCCTCCTCATCCATACCGAGATCTTCGAGCATAGTCTTGATGGTGACCGACAACTTCGCGATCTCCACATCCACGTCAAACACCTCTCCGTCACTCGACTGCAGCTTTATGTTTGGCATGTCTTCACACAATTCACAATACAATCTATTTATTAATTATAAATTTAATCAATACTTTAATTGATTTGTCAGACAATCAACGCTTTGAATTAGTATTGGATTTGTTGAGTGTTTTTGTCTCTAATTTGACTCTAACTTTGTCTCAACACTCAAACAAACGACTGACTCATTCGTTCATTTCATTCAACGCTTTCGTCGCAACATTTCATTCATTCGGACGTCACTTATGGGGACGTAATGTCTGTAATACTGTGTCTTTCGTCATACAAATTATATGTCAAAACAAATGGTATTACTTTATCGTTATAATTTTGGTCCCTTTTATATCATGTAATTATAAGTTAATTAATATCTTTAAGTTAAACTATAAAAGTGCTAAAAGTTTGAAATAGTTTTATATCAAACAAAACTTTTCTAGAAATTGATTATCGATTTGTGCGAAAGTCTGGTAAAAAAGTACAGGTTATGTCAAAAATTTGTAGTAATTTTGTGTTTAAAAGTCATCACTTATTAGAACACATATAATGATGAGTGGTTTGGGACTTAAAGTTCACATACAATGTAATTCTCGATATAGTGAACACATAAATCAATTACACTATAAGTTCATTAAAGTTAAGCCATTGATAGCAACACTAGACTAATCTAAACGATCGCTAAATAATAGTTTAGATTTGAATCAAAAGTGGGATCAGATTAAAGCGATAATGAATGGCAATCAGTATATCGAGTGCTCCATTAGTGTACAGTCTATATAGTGAACGCCATTTGCATTGGCATTGGTTTGCAATGAGAGGCGTATTTACAGACAGTTTTTTACAACAGTTTTAGTGAAGCATTGGATGGGAAGTAGAAAAACAGTGAATAAAAAGTGAATACAACTCAACATTGAATGAATGCATTGATTGACTGAATTGTGTGAATCAAATCACATCACATCTGATTCAGTACTTCATCGCATCAAACAAACCATTCATTTGAATAATTTAATACACATTTAAAGCACTGATTTTGTTGTCATGTTGTTTGAAGATTTACACTAAACTATTACAACAACTAAATTAATTGTTTTATTTATTTATTTATTTAAAAATTCAAAAGTCATTTGTGTTTTTCATTTGAAGGAAAGGAAAAGCCATTGAAAATATAAAAAAGATCTGTCGGTTGTGTTCATTGTTTAGTGATTTACTAATTAACACATAAATTGTTTATATTTTGTGTGAATATAAGGGTTTAGTTGTGGTTTGTGTTGAACGCGAAGGTCTATAAACAGTTGTAAACACTGGCGAACCCAATGGCGGCCCATTCGGGTCAGACACTTAATGACCGGCTAAACGCGGCCCGATATGCGTTGGCCGGACAGGGATTGGCGCGCGTGGTGTGTAAGGCCACCACCGAAGAAGTGAGTGGACCAAAGAAGAAGCATTTGGATTATCTATTACAGTGTACGCACGAACCAAACGTATCCATACCACAGTTGGCCAACCTATTGATTGAACGAACCAATCACTCTTCATGGGTCGTTGTCTACAAATCATTGGTCACTGTCCACCATCTGATGTGTTACGGCAACGAGAGATTCACTCAATACCTGGCCTCCAGTAACTGTACCTTTCAGTTGAGCAACTTTCTCGACAAGACCGGCGTCAAGGGCTACGAAATGTCCACTTTTATCAGGCGTTACGCCAAATATCTCAACGAAAAGGCCCTCTCATATCGTACGGTCGCTTTTGACTTCACCAAAATCAAGAGAGGGTATGCTTCACAACACCCACCATCTCCTACACCCCTTTACCCCTCCTGTCATCACTTCGTTAGACACTTGAATCAAAAGTCTTTGAATATCAAGACTTGATAATAGAGTAGCCAAACAACACCTTTCTTAGTCCCTTGTGTTTAATTGTTAAACAAATTATAATTAATTAAATTAAAAGTACTAATGTTTAGATTGTTTATTAGAGTCGAGTCAACCTTTTTAATAGGTTATTAGGTTTTAATTAAAATTTTAAAGTGAAAACTGTAAACAAAGTGATACTAATTGCGATTATAATTTACTATTTATTAATGAAATGCTTTTATATTTACAATTGAAAGTGATTTTTGACGGACAAACATAGTTTCACTTGTTTTGCACAAACAAACCATATATCGCTATATAAAGCGATATTTAATATCTGTTTTACACAAACCTATCATTAATTTTTATTTATTTTTTGTTGAGATTAGAAATTAATTGTTGTATTGTTTGAATGAAAATGTGTTGATATAAGCCGTCAACACGAATGTTGTTGTTGTGTTTGACAGAGCATTACTAATACCTGTATATCTATGTCAATGTAGCAAAGAGGACGGATCCTTGCGGTCGATGAATACGGACAAAATGATTAAAACTATACCAACACTTCAATCGCAAGTGGATTCGCTGCTCGAGTTTGACTGCAATGCCAACGATTTAACTAATGGAGTGATAAATGCCTGCTTTATGCTACTCTTCAGAGATCTGATCCGTTTGTTTGCCTGTTATAACGACGGAATTATTAACTGTTTGGGTACTCATCCATACATTTCTATTATAATTTTACACACAATTAATTATATAATTAGACACACAATACATGTTTGCTAGACACTTGTCAATCAATTAATATTATTTTTATTTTGTTTTTTGGTTTGATTAGAGAAATTTTTTGATATGAATAAAAAGCAGGCCCGGGAAGCACTGGATATATACAAAAAGTTTTTAATACGAATGGACAAAGTGTCTGAGTTTTTAAAAGTGGCTGAAAATGTAGGCATAGATAAGGGAGAGATACCTGATCTCACGAAAGCACCCAATTCTCTATTGGATGCACTCGAAGCACATTTGGCCGAACTTGAGGGCAAAAAAGGACAGCCGTCTTCTTCGTAAGCATTCATTTTTGTAACTTTTTTAAAAATATTTACTCACAAACAGATGGTTTTTTGCCTACTATTTGAATGGGGTTTTTTTTATTTAAAAAATTGAATAGCAGTTTGGCATATGTTTTACATCCAAATTCTTGTATTAATTGCTTACATTTATGTGTATATTTGAAGTTTATTTATCATTAATGTTGAAATTAAATGCACGTTTTATGGGCTGACTTAACACATAGCTATACTTGACGTGCAATATAATACATGTATTTGATATAAAACATAAATTTTATGACAAAATACCGTCTGTTTTGTGAAAATTGTTTTTTAATACTGAATTTGGCGTTTAATTTGATTAATGAATTTGTTTGAAACAGCGCTTCTCAACCAACAAATGGCAAGACTTCTAACGGTGCGGTTGCGAGCGATTCGTTTTCCAACGGCGCCGCCAAAGATCCTAACGATCCTTCCGTTAAGAAAGCGCTCGAAGAAGAGGAACAAATGCTTAACAAATTAAAAGTAGGAATTATTGTTTGGATTTGCTTTTGAAATGTTATGCCATTTAGTATTGCTTTTAGTAGCTTTGATATGCACTGTGTTTGCATGTATTTTGATGTCCTCTAAGGTGATGGTTTGACATCAGAATAAGTTATTCTGTTTAACCACTTATAATGCTTTTGATTCTAATTATATATTTTAATTGGTTTTTGTTTAATGTTTGCATCTATTGTTACATTTAAATGCCTGTCCAATGCCTGCATTAGATTAATAGCGCTGAAACTCTAGAGTTTGATTCACCTTTTGTATGGAAACAAGAGAATTGGGTTCATTTGGTTAGTAGTCATACAATTTGTATTGCATTTTAATAATAACACTAATTTTAGTCCAATTCCTTAACAGTTATATCACTTATATTCTGTCTGACTATATATATAGCACACAATTATTGATTTCTTGTTGAATGATCTAATGTTTTTATGTTGTAATGAATAATTGTTTGTTTGGTATTAATTGATTTGAATTGTGAATAAAACAACAGGAAAAGCACATTCAAGATGGAGGCGATAAGAAGCCATACAATCCGTTCTTATCGATGTCACCCACACAAGAGACGAAGACATCTCCGACGGCAGATAAAAGTCAGGGATTATTAGATTTATTGAATGATTCGCAAACAAGTATTAGTACTAAAGGACTGAATAACAATATATCAGGCAAAGCCAGTGATGACCTGCTATTCCTGTCCAACGCCAACCCATTCGCTGATATACTGAACGCTGCCGTCACTAACGCACCACCGACTCAACAGTCATTCCCATCAATGGCATCCAATATGGGACAGCCGTCAATGGTTCCATTCACTCAAAGCCAACCGTTCAATGGCATGACAACCAATGGTAATAATATCTTTGCGTCGGAAGATGGGTTTGCGGCCGCTTTTGGTAAAAGTGACACAACCTCTGCCTCAGGTATGCATTAGATTTAGTTTAGTTTAGTATTTAGTTATGTATTACTGGATCTGTTGATTATGAAAATCAATACATAAGGAAACCCCTCAGTCAGTGTTGTTGACCATAACTTTATCCAAAAATATATAAATTATTGTCTTTTATTATTCGTATTCATGCCTTCCTATCGAAGGATCTAAAGAAGAGAGGGGTAAGTCTAGTCTTAAACGTGTCTATTAAGCGTTCAATATATTATGGTTTATTGAATGAATTTATTTCAAAAACATTCCCAAACCAAGTGTCAGTACAGGTGACGGATACCATGCCCTTCCCTTCGGGTGCAGATGACCCCAATCTGTCGGCATCGCCATCACCTACTCATGAAGTAATAAGAGGTGCGGGAACTACACCTATACTACCCGTTCCTGACCATGGCTTTGGAGAGGACAGTGGTATTGATGAAAGCAATAATTCTCGTGGCAATAGTCCACTGCCCTCATCGGCTATGAGAGCGCCGCCGCCTTCTGGAGAAAACAGTCCTTTTGGTGGACAGTCTTTTGACGCCAACACTTTTCAGGCATCATTTGGGGAAACATCTGATTCAACTAAAGCAACGCCTCCTAATAGACCGCCGCCACCGCCTTCACAGGACATGGGTATGGCATCAGGAATTGCCGCTCCTGTTCGACCCCCTCCTCCTTCCAGCGCTAATGCAGACCAAGGATTTGAAATGAATGCTAATTTTGGTGACGAATTGACCGGTTTTATGCCGACCTCTGGTCTTCCTATGGTCGGGAATATACCATTTGCTTCATTGGATCCTAAACAGCAGCAGTTTATTATTCAGCAGCAGCTGTTGTTTCAACAACAACAGAGGGCTATGGCATCGCCGCAAACCCAGAAAAAACCTGTCAAAAAGCCATCGGCTTTTGAGGATTTGGACTTTGCAATGAGAGAGACTATGGCTAAACCATCTAAAACAGTGGTCGCTCAGTCTCAACAATCCACTTCACCACCAAGTGCTGTACCGCCCGGAGTAGTCTATGTTCCCCCGGGAACTGTTCCACCGGCGGGCTATGTAGTGATGCCCGGAATGCCATCTTATGGAATAGCGCCCATAGCTGCTACAGGTCTCGCACATTCATCTGAGGGTTTCCTTATTTTTTGATTTGTTTGATTTGTCACCACTTTATTTGATTTTTGGTTTTTTATTATAAAGCACTCTATCATCCAATTTATATGAAATAACTATCATTTCCTATAGGTTTTGACGCGTTTGGAGATGTATTACAACCTCAAATGATGGCTAATAAAATGGGACAAACAGTACCACAAATGGCACCCATTATTAGTTCAACCGCTACTGCAAACGTAAATCAAAGTTTATTTAAAGGGGATTTAGATTCAAGTCTTGCGAGTTTGGCCCAAAACCTCGACATTAATGGACCAAAAGGATCGTTTAAAAAGTAGATATTTAAGCCAACATTTATGAAATGAATGATAACCGTTTATTTTTGTTGAAGACCTGGTCAACAGTTTTCCAGTCCTAAAAACACAATAAAAACTGGCGCTCCTGTACAGCCACAGTCACAACAAATGGCATGGAATACTGGTCAACAAATGGCTGGTGCCTGGAATGCGGCTAATGTACCCATGGCAGCCCAACCCACCATGATTCCCACCGGTGCCCAATGGCCCGCACAGCCAGCACAGCCTATGATGGTTCCCAATACTATGGCTTATGGAGTTCAAGTTGGTTACAGTTTATTGGTATTAAAGTTATGAATGTGTTTAACATATATTGGTTTGTCATTACAGATGAGACCAGGAGGAATGGCTCCTGTGGCATCTGCACTTCCCGGTGCAGTTCCAGTGTTACCCACAGTCACTGGCCAACGACCCGTCAACCCTGGCTTAGCTAATACACAATCGGATCCATTTGGAGCGCTTTAAACGCCTACCAAAAGATTATTTTAAATCTAATATAAAATCACAACGTATTCAATGATTGAGTTGTTGTCTTATTTATAGACATTTTTTGTGCAAATCGTCAATATTTTTAGAAATTTATTTTTTAAACCCTCAAAATATGAACTACATGTCTGTTTTCATATCAAATCCAATAAGATTTGCAATTGTTTTTATGTTATTTCGCTAATTATTATTATTATTATTACTATTAGACTTAACTATTAAAAAAAAGTTGTTTTTATTTTTACGCCAAATTAACTCTAGTGTTAAATGATTTTAAATTATTTAGATTAATGGTTTTGAAGCAAATGTTAGGATCAAATGGTTTTTATTAATTTTAAAATTTAGTAATTTATTAAAATTGTCTAATGTTTTAGTTTTTGTATTGACTATCATTTGATGAATTGTTTTCAAAATTAATTTTGATTGCAAATCGTAAATATAATTACTATTTAACAACTGGATTGATTAGATATTATTAATATAAACATTATTATAAGAATATAAATATATACTACCAATAATGATAATAATAATTATAAGAATATATATATAAATTTAAGTTTATTTTTAAAGATAAAAATACAATCCATGTGTTAATTAAATATTTAAATATATGATTCAATCAAATGCCGAAAAATAACCAATAAATTTAAATATTTACAAAAAAATTTTAATCGCAAACACCAATACATTATTGATTACATTCCACACATTAAACAACTAAAGCATAATTTATTTAATTATAAATGTCTTTAACCATAATTTAGGAATAAATAGTGGAATTGAATTAAATTAAAAGTATAAATTAAATTATTGTTATTTAATGATGAGTTGCAGTTATACTGTGAGTATAATGAATATTGCAAATTACAATGAAATGATAAATACATTAAAGAAAATATACATATATTTTGAATGAATAACGATTAGAAATTAAAGTATAATTAAAAATTTAAAGTAATTAATTAATTGGTATATAATTACAAGACCTAAATATACATAAGATTTTACTGTAATAAATGTACTGAAAGTTATATAATTTACATATGATTTAATAATTGCGTGCGATTTATGTTTTTTAATGAAAAAAATTATTTGCTTTTAAAGTTAATTTTCAAAGTTTCTGTACATTTAATTCATTACTATTATGATTACAATTATTAAAATAAATTTAATTTCATTAATACTGGTTTCAAATATATATATATAATTATTATGCAATTAATTCAAAACAAATGTTTCATCTTTCACTGAATCTTGTTGTCAAAGGGATGGGTCGCCCAAATGGATGACCTCCAGTGCGATATCTAAATCTTTGTATTGAATTAAATTTCCCCAAAAATAAAACTTTTTACTAATTTTTGACAAGTTTTCCAAAAGAATTTACCCAAAAAACAAGTTTTTCTAAAAACTTTTTCATCAACTCATCAAATATTTGATCGATTCTTATCAACAATTTGTAACATATTTGTTGGCAACTGTCCAATGAGAGTGAGAGAGAAAAAGTCTTACAAATTTAGTTTTACAATTAATTTGTTATATGTTTTGTAATTAATTTTATTAACGATTTATAATTCAAGCCAACAGTGTATCGTTAAATAACTAATATATTTAAAAAAGTGTGTAATAAATGTTATATAAATGCAATGAATTTATATTTTTACCGATTCTTACAATATTGCTGAAAAAGATATATTAATTGATGTAAAAGTTGTTTAAAAAGCATGTGATGAACGAAAGGGAGACAAGAAATGTCCCTGACAACTGACTATTCAATAATATTGATTCTGTTTATTTGTTTGCACCTCTGGTTAAGTCCATTCAATCAACGATTGTTTGCATAAATAAATTTATAAATTTAGTTATCATTTAATTTATTTAAAAAAAACATTGGATGTAAAAGTCAAGCAAATTGTGTGTCGGACATAGAGAGCGCTGGTTAGGGACCCTAACTTAGGGTATCATCACTTGTATAACATCATTGGTATCCCTATTCCTCTCAATTGCTGATTCCAAGTGCTGTTAATACAGTATTCTCTACGCATGTACTCTGCTATACATCCCTAACATTCAGAATGATTCTGGTATAGCATCGCACAGACAACACAAAATACAGTTCACATCCAATACATTCTTCGCTGATAAAACATTTCACTTATATATTGCAGTAAATAAACAAAAATCTAAAAAATATATTATTTAACAAATTTTGTTTGGTTGTCAACTTAAACTAATTAAAGTAATGGCTAATAGTGTTGGAACTGGTATTAGATCTTTGTTTAATGTGAACGACGAGAAGGCCGCGTGCGGTGTCGGCTTCATTGTGTCCATCGATGGCATTGCTTCTCATAATGTATTATTATTTTCATATATTATTTCTATTTGTGGATATCATTGCCTTACAAAATGTCATCAATTTAATGCATTTGTTTTTTACTGTTGAATAGTTACTGATGAACGCTAAGACTCTGAGCGCAAGGATGGAGCACAGGGGCGCCTGTTCTTGTGATAATAGCACTGGCGATGGGGCCGGTGTTCTCGCATCCATTCCCCATCAATTCTATGCCAAAAAAATTAAGTGAGTTTTATGTTATTATTGTAATTGTATGTGCTTGCGATGACCCAGCTAAACTACTTGTTTTATTATTATTATTGATTTGCAATACTCTTAAGACTAGAATATTCTTTAATTTTTTACAAATTGTTATTAAATCTATTTTTATATCAACAATGTTGTGCTTGTGCTAAATGCCTAATATAATTTTAAATTATTGTAATCAACTGTACGATTATTATTATGTTATGTCTAACTCAGGGATAGCAAAAATATCGATTTGCCCGTCGCCGGCAAATACGCGACCGGAATATTGTTTTTGGACGCAATCACTCACATCCAGGCCGAGCAACTGTTTGAGTCGTTGGCCATTGAAAATGGGTTACAAGTACTTTGTTGGAGAGATGTGCCCACAGACTCCAACTGCATCGGCGAAGTGGCACAAAGTAGTGAACCACTTATGAGACAAGTCTTTGTTGTGTCCAACGATGACATCGACGAAAATGAGTTCAAAAGAAAAGTGAGTGAAATGTCTTTTTCTTCAATTATTTTCTTATGTTTTTTTGTGCATTAAATATCAAGTATTTTGTTATATATATATATAAAAGAATATAATTATTTTCAAATCAAACCAAACTTCACTCCAACGTGTCTCTAAAAAAAAGTCATTGATGTGTTTTATTGCTCTCAAAAATACATTTACTTCAATACAGACGTAGTCTGAAAAAATGTGTGGATCAGTTCGTGAGATCTGTAATAAAATTTTTCAAAATAACTATTAAGTAATTTTATTTTTAAAGCATTTGATTCCAGACTCAATCAATGATTACTAAATTATTACTTATAATGTGTTTTTTGATATTATTAATTAATATAATTTATATTATATAAATGTGTAAAAATATTTGAAGTCTGATCATAACTAAAATTTAGTGACTAAATAGTATATCAAGAAATCAATTAAATGAATCTCTATTCAGAATTATATATATTTTTAGACTTTGACTTATTTTCTTTACAAAACTCAAGGGGTTTTTATATGAAAGCACTTTCTAAACTGTCATACATTTGAATCAACACTAAATCCATAGAGTTTTCTCGTAGAGAAGTCTTCTCTGAGAAGATTTGAGACTAAGATTACAGTAAACGGGAAGTTAGAAAAGTGATGGATTACTCTGGCTTTTAAATTTACAATTTTCATCTTTATTATCGAAAACACTCTTTTTAAAAAATTATTTTCACTTAAATGTATAAATAAAAATACTTTTAGTTGGAAATTTAGACACAAAAGCTAATAATTATTACCAGAATTTGAAAATAGTTCTTGGTAAGTAACTTAAAAAAAAGTTTGTCATGTGTTTAAATAAAAATGTATATTTAGTTTTTATTTATCAACTTCTAAACAGTTATAGCATCTTTGTTATCTAACTATTAGTTAACATTATTTAATAGATTAAGTGAAGGTTTAAATGAAAAAGTAAATTGTGTTAAATTTTAAAAACTTAATTTATCTATTGATATATAAAAAAAAAATAACTACATGTGATGTGCATTTGACTTTAAGTGCATAAACATTAATTTAGGTGTACCTAACAAGTATACAATCAAAAAATAATATATTTCTAATCTAGGATGTTTTAAATAAATATTTAATTATATTTTTTTAAAAGTTAAATATTAATTACAAAATATTTTTGTGAGAGTTTTTTTGTGTTTAAAATTGAGTTTGACTTGTAATCAAATATAAAAATTGTCATTTAATAGGGGGAACACAAAAAACACATCAATTCCTCTCCCATTAAGCGTGATATGAGTTTTGAGTGAATAATAATTTATTGATTTCTATCGTGATATCTATTAATGTTTGGCAATTTTCTGGGCATTAAAATTAATAATTTGTATTTTCATTCATTTGTAAAGTCGGATAATATATAATACATATAAAAACAATTATCGATTGTAATGTCGAGCGAAAAAATTGTATTTTTATGTAATTTATATTAGTATTCACATCTATTTGTAGTTATTTTTGGATTCATTGGCATTAGTTGTCAATAAAATATAATACAAAAAATACATATCGTTTAGACTGAAGAGATATGCCATTTGATAGCGATATATGAGAATTAGTTTTCTATTTCCTTTTGATTAGAAATAAATACTTTTATTATGTTTTAAATAATAAATATATAAATCACTAAATATTCAAACAATATATTGTCTTAAATAAGCATAAAATATAACATAATATTATAATATACTTTTGGTGCATAAAATATATTCAAACTAAAATATTCTTGTTGATATTAAAAATATTATTTTCTAGTGAAAATTTATTGAAAAAACAAAATATAAACAAAAATTATTATATTACAGATTATAATAAATAAAAGTTATAACTTTTTGGTAAATATAAATATTAAATGACATTGGTTTGCAATAAAAAAAAAATAAATACAGCAAGCTATAAATAGTGCAAATCATTCAAAATGTGTATGGTAAATATAAAGGCCGACTATAAATATTTAAAAACAATAAATAGTATTTTTAAATGTCATAATATTTTTCAATAAAAACTTGTTAAAGAAAAAAATATAAAAAAAACGTAAACTTTATTTTATTTCTAAGGATAAAAAGGCTTCTTGAAAATATGAGTAAAGTAATATTTTTATGAATAGTATCTATTATATAAGCAGGGTATTTTTTCTTTGAATTGTATCCATTCACTGGCATTCAATTCACTAGATTTTTATTGATTTTACGCTTCGCCCCCATATATACACTGCTACTAACTGTTTGTTACATACATAACAATATAGTATTTTTGTTAGCGTTGGTGTGAATAGGCTTTAACAACATTAACAGTTTGACATTTAAGGCACATCTCTATGTTGCAGACATTCTCTACTGTATTCTTCACTATATTCAGTGTCCCAAACACTTATTGACTTATATACGAGTCTTTTCAACTCATCAACTCTCTCTCTCTCTCTCTCTCTCTCTCTCTCTCTCTCTCTCTCTCTCTCTCTCTCTCTCTCTCTCTCTCTTGGGGTTTATAAACAGTTATATAACTTATATTTATATACTGTATATAATTTATATAGTGTGTAGGCATTTATATTCTGTAATAATATGTAATAATAGTACCGATTCTGTTACCAACCTCTGTGTTCATAGAAGTGTTAAAAAATCAAAGTTTAAAGTATATTTAAATCACGTATTCTTGGAAAACAATTTATTTTATATTATATATCGATAAGTCATCGATTTTCTCTCAATTTTAAATTTCATTTTTTTATGTTTTGTTAAATATTAACAAAACACTTGATAATACAATACTATTTTTGTAATTTTATAACTTTTTATAATAATATTTTATAAAAGAAATAATAAAAACTTTAGTATAATATTTAAAATTAAGACTAAATTTATTTTGATTTATTTTATATATCTTTAATTTAAATCAATTCAGTTGATTATATAATATCCTCGTTAGTATCATATGTTTTTAAATATTAAATTTCGTTGACATTTGACAATTATTTTTTTAATAATTTAATATTAAATATGCTAAACATTTAATACTTTTAGACTAACGAACCAATCATTAAATTTTATTTACCGTTTCTGATGATTAAAAACCTTTATTAAAAGCATATTTTTATCTTTTTTATCAATAATTAAATAAATGAATGAAATCTTATTAATGGAAAAATATAATCATTTTATTTAAATAAATCAAAGTTTTGTTCATAAATTTGGTTATTAATAAAGATTTTATCGATTTTTACGATGCATTTACATGAATACACTGTTTGACTATTTGCTATTCAAACCATAAAAGAAACCTTTAAGACTATCCTTGAGCCTTTTCTTTATATTTAGCTAAATGCCATGTTAATATTTATTTATATATTTTCAAATAAATTTATTATTAAATTAAATTATTATAATATTATAACACGCTTATTTATTGTCATTACTATAATTGTTAATTTTGGGTACAATTTAATTTCACTAATGTAATTAACGTGTGTCTACACAACAAATGTTATAATAATTATTATTGATTTTGTTTGGCTGTTATAAGCATTTGACAAACAATTGGACGAAATATTTTTCTCTTAAAATAACTGTACATTTGGTGTCAAATTCATTATTAAATTAATTGTTTGAATGATTTTTCTGCATTCCTATAGAGAATCAATAGAGTCTTTCATTTGAAAGGAATATAAGTTTCGACTATCAAATAGTAGCTAAAATAGTATTAGTAAGCGAAATAAGTTTTTCAAATTTAGTGAGGCTATGATTAAAATAGTTTAAATTAAATTATCGCTTGTAT
>JAQIWK010000080.1:0-26037 GCA_034695265.1 Dissorhina ornata | reverse complement strand
AATTCATTACAATTGAAAGATGACTTTAACATCAACGCATTTTTTTAGTAAACAAACTATTACTCGCCATTGATACTCTAAAGTATACAGTCTGTATTATATTATATATATTGTATATAATAAATATATTTATATACACTGTTTGGATTAGATATTTTGTATATAAATTATATATTTTAAATAATTGTTATATTTTTAAACAAATTTTTATTAAGACAAATAGTCAACACGTTTCATTTGTTTAATTTTTTTTTTAAACAAATATATATTTTAAATAAATATTTTGAAAATAAAATATTATTAAACAAAACATGTTTTAATTTATAATATTGATATCTATTGGCATTATATAACAAATAATATAGTTTTAAGTAAATTTGTTTAAATATTATTTATAGTAAATATGTATTTAATAGTTATTTTTAGTTTAAATCTATAATCAGATAATATATTTATATTTTAAAAGATCATTTATTTATTATATAGTTTTATATTAAAATTATACTTTACCATATATTTTTAGACACAAAATAAGATGCACTTTAAATATTAATAAAATAAATTATAAAATAAGAAAAATAGTTTTTATTAAAATAAAATGATTTTAAATTTTGAATTATATTATTTATTATATGTTTTCAAATATAATTAAAATAATAAACATACAAAAGGTATGGTTAAATACTTGGACGGTTCCCATTGGTATATATAAACTTCAAAATGATGTCTAAATATATCAGACAAAGTGACAAATTGAGTGTCACATCAGTAATACTTTTTAGAAATAATTATTTTTGGATAAATAAAGTTATAAATCATCTAGATCAATCACTTAAATATGCCAGTATTTACTAATTAAATTTAGTTTAAATTATTTAGTTGTATTTATAATTTATTTGTTAATTGTTTTGAAGTTTTTAACATTTTTTTGAAAGTTAATAATTTTATTAAAAGTATAATTTTTTGCATATCAAAAGTAAATTCATTAATATTATAACAGTTTTTTAAATAACAAGTAATTAAAAAAATATAATCAAATCAAATATTAATCAATCAATTAATTAATCAAATATAATCATAATTTCAACAGGATGTTTATATAGTGCAAATCAGCAAGTGTAAATTAAATTTGATTATAAATTTTTTAATTAATATAAAATTAAATTAATTTTTTTACGGACAAATTATAACTTTATTCAAATAAATTGCAACATATCTATAATTAATGATTAAAAGTAATGCATGTGCCGACAAAATCAATACTTAACTTATGCTGGTTAATTTAAAATAAATATTTTAAAAAAAGCCGTCAAAACGTCTAAAACTAATTTCCTTTTACTAAAAGTTTTAAAATGAAATGTTTTTTGGTTTCCTTTTTGTTTTATTTTTACATTTATTTCAATCAATAATTGATTAAGTGATTGAATCCTAAATCAATGACAAATTATTTTTTAAATATAATACTTGGTATGTAAATCTAAATATAAAATTAATTTTATATGAATACAGAGTACAATACAACAATATACATACATATCCAAAAGTAACTGGTACACTTGGATTCTATAGATGTACCAGTCACTTTTGGAGCTCTATGTATATAATAGGTTGAAATATATTTAAATTATATATTTACTTTAGTATTGTGTATATATTAAATTGTAATGGTCAAACAAAGTAAACCATATAATATGTCCTAGACCCAAAAAGTCATGCACCCAATTATTTTCTTTTATGCTTTTTGAATACAAATCTTTTTATAATCATTATTGTGGAGTAAACTGAGAAATGACTGAACAATATAACAGAAAATCTGAGTTGTCCTGTGTTTTATGATCTTAAATATACAATGCATTCAATAGATTGAAAGCAATTTATAAACAAACAAAAAACAAATAAAACTTTATTATCTTGATGTTAAAGATGATTGTTTTTTATGTTACAAATTGGTTTATAAATCATTTTTTAGGATAAATTTTGTATTCAAGGAAATGGATTTAATTATAATTTTTAAAAATAGTTTTTTAGCAAATAATCCTAAAATACAGGAACTCGTGTTTCAAACAAATATATATAAATACTAAAAATAAATTTCCTTATAATAAATCTTCATATTTAAATCTTTAAATTTTATTTAAATTATTTAAATTTCAACTTCTAATACAATTATATTTTGAAACCTATATATTATATTTAAAATAATAAACTTGGCAATTGAAAGAAAATATCTTAAAACTATTTCTTCATACCCTAAAATAATATTAAAATTTAATTTATTATTTTTACTTATTATTAAATATGAAAAATAACATTTATTTTTTAAAAATGAAATAATTTTTCCATAAAATATATCAATTATTATTCACTCTATTTGTTAAACCGTTTGAATTATTTGCTAACATATAAAAGTCAAACATTTTTATTAATAACCAAATAATAAATATTGTATTCAATTGGGCCCATAATAATAAACAATGTAATAAATATAAAAATAAAATTCAATAAAGTATCATATTTTTTGCACAGTTATGCCAACTGTAGAAGTTGTTTAGGCATGTGCTTTAAAATCTCATATAATATTAATAATAATAATATCAATATATAATAAGATTTCCAAACTATAAAGATATGATAAACATATTTGAAATATCTTTTTATATATAAGTTTTTATTAATATAACAAAACAGACCTATTTTTATGCCTTAAGAATATTACATTCAGAATATTCTGTTAACTCTGTTATAGAAAATAAAAATGATTTCAATTGTTATTCATTGGATTTGTCGATAGAAAAAATGGTTTTTCGCAGAATATTCTGTTTGTTAGGCAAACAATATTTGAAAATAATATATATTTTACATAATATTATTATATCAATACAAATGTAATTCAAGTTTTTTAAGTGTAATCATAAATATGTTGAAAATATTAACAATACTTGTTGAAAGTTTTGTATATTAAGTTAACTTTATTTACAATTTATAAGTAAGTATACAAATATTAAATGTGTTTTATATTTATTTTATAAAATATAAATATAATATAAATTTTGCTATAAAAATTATTTATTGTAAAAGTTCACAGCTAAAATCAAAATATTATATTTATTTTTTGTTACTTTTAAAATAAATCACAAACAAAGTGTGCAAGCTGAAAACATGTGAACATTTTAATTAAATTAGATTATTTATATATATATTTATAAACTTATTTTTGAATGTCATGTTATAAATAAATTATACAAAACAATAAGTTATATATCATTTAATTAAAAGTAATAGTAATATTGTTTTTATCTTTATTTTATTGCTTTTTTCATTTACAATAAATTTAGATATTGTTTGTTGGATGAAATGCTTTCATTTTTATGTTTGATCGCTATCTTTGGTACAAAACTAACAAAATGCGGTAAAAAATTTGAAATTTCAATACAATTTTGATACAAAAATCAATTTTATTTTACTTTTTTAAAATAAAAATAAAATTAATCTTTTATTTTCAATTTATTATTATTATTTAATTTGAAATCAAATAAAAATGAGATATATTAAGCCAGTCAACGATGTTGGCTCCCTGTGAATCGGGTTATTTTCCTTGCAATAACTCAACCATTTGTGTTAAACAAAAGCTTAATTGCGATGGAAATAAGGACTGTCCCGATGGATCGGATGAGCTATTATGCGGTAAATATTTTTAAATATATTTAAATTTTATTTGTTTTACAATATAATAAAGAAAAATTACAATATAATGCTTTTTATTAGCTTTATACTCAAAGAATAAAGATTTAATTAAAGTTTATCTAAAATTTTTTAAATAAGTAATTAATTTAATTTAATATATTTTATTTATTTACATTTTTAAACTAAATTTACAATTAATTAAATTAATTGATATTTATATTTGTATATATTTAGATAAATTATTTTTCAAATAAATATTTAAGTTATTGGTTTAATAAGTGTGCAATAATAAATTATTTAACTAATTAGTAAATTATACATATTTTTCAAATTAAATAAATATGAATTGCAATCAACAAACTATGGGCAGAGGACTCACATAAAGCCGAATACTATAACAACTTATTCCGTAAACGTCCGGACGAGGATCGGGAGAAACGGAAACAAGAGGGCTGTCTATTATCACACATTCCCGATGTGTGCACTTGCTTTACATCGAGTCTATTCTGTGAACACCAAACACTCTTCAATGTGCCATCAGATCTACCACAAGACATCACAGATTTGTAAGTTATTTCACAATTTATATAGTTTTTTAAAATTGATTTTTATGTTTAAACGCCTAATAAATTTACTTTAAGTTTAACTATCAAGCCAGTTCAATGCTATTTTATTATAATTTTATATTTTATACTTTATTAATATTTTTATTTTTTAAATGTTATGTAATAAATACTTTTGTTAACTAAATTTTTATCAAATTTTAAAACATTAATTTATTATATTTTAGAGATCTTTCTGGAAATTTGTTAACATCACTGACAGCCAAAAGTTTCCCAAAAACTTACGACAAATTGAACCGATTGTAAGTGTTTTCAACATTTATAACAAACAAAAAATAAAACATTTATTATAAAATTTTTTTAATAATAAAAATATATTATTTAATAACTTAAAGAATTTGTTATCAAATTAGAACTTGGTCTAAAATTTATTACGCTATTTATCATGATATATATTACTCAGAAAAAGTAAAATCTTTTTTAAATTCAATTTAATTAAAATTTCCCGAAAAGAGTCATTATTCCCAAACATTTCTTTTTATATATTATTTAATATTTCAATTTAAAAGTATTATAAATAGCTTTTAAACTTTTAAATTAAATTAAATTTAAAATTATTTGTTTACAACAAAACAATTAAATTGCCATTTTCTATAAATTGATCTTGGTCAGAATATTAACTGCCGCCGATATCATGTCCATTGAGAGAAAGACGTTTCAAAACATGAAACGATTGCAATATCTGTACTTAAGTGGCAATAAAATATCTACCATTAAAAGCAAAACTTTTTACCACAATCATCTCTTGGAGCTCTTGTAAGTAATATGTATTTTATTTAATTAAATAATAATTTAAAACCAAATTAATATTTTATTGTTAACTTGTTTATGATTCCACACACACGTGTTTAATTTAAATTGAATATGTAATTTAATAATAACAAGTCATGCCTATTATTTAATACCGATTTTTGTTTTTTAATTAGTGTTTGAAAACAATTATATCATATGTTTGATGTAATAATTATTATATTACAATATTAATCATTAAATTTCATTCACATAACAGAGTGCTCTCTCATAATCCCATCACTCATTTGGAGTCAAACTCTTTTGACGGTTTGTCAAACTTAACTGAATTGTAAGTCCAGTGATAACTGAATTAACTATACATTGTTTTAGGTGTTGAACAATAAATGTAATTTAAATAAATTAAACTATTTTTTGTTTGTTAATAATACAGAGATCTAAGAGACTGTCGACTAAATGATTTGCCGCCACAGATATTTGATACGTTAAAAAGTCTGACAATACTCTGGTTGGATGGAAATGTATTGAATGATTTATCCACTGATGTCTTTACTAATCTCCCGTATTTGGAAACATTGTTAGTGTTTAATGTTATGTTAATTTTGTTTATTATATTAAAATTATATTTTTTTTTTATTGTTAACAGATCTTTATCCCGAAATCAGATCAAATATGTTACATCCGATATATTTTGGGGACTAAACTCATTGAGATCATTGTAAGCGAGTTATTGTTAATTAGTAAAGCAATGTGTGATTTACAATTTTACTACACTATCTAATACTCTTGCTAGTATTAGTTATAGTAGTATTCAAGTAAATCACCTACGTCAACTATGCTGGAATCTGTGTTATATATAATATATATTATATATATTCTTACATTTAATCTTATATTGAGTTCAAAAATAGTAACAAAAAAAATCTGAACAGAATTACCATAGAAATTGAAACATAAGTACAGAATATGTATAGAATTTAGAAAATATGTGTACAAAAGAATAGATAGATAGACATTGATAAATGTCTGGGTCAATTTTTATTTATGATTCCTAAATACCAAGCTAAACAATATGCCAAAAATTTGTTGTTTGTCAGGGAATAAATTATTTTAAATGATAAATTTGTTTACCACTTTCACATACAAACACACTATTTATATACAATATATAAATAATATTAATGAATAAATATTTAAATTGCTTTAAAGATTAATTCAATTTAACATTATTTTTGTAAACAATTAGTGAAAAACAGCACAAAAAAAGTAATTGAATTAATTTTTAATTTACAGATCATTGGCAGCAAATTCAATATCATATATTGGCGATAGTAGTTTTGGTGGAGAATTAAACTCGTTATTAAAATTGTAAGTCATGTTTATAATAATTAAAATTAATTTATGTATCATTTAATATAAGTAATAATTTATAATGAATTTTAATATATCATCAGAGACTTGAGTGGCAATCAAATACTTACATTTGGTCCAAATTCATTTGAATATCTTAATAAAATTGAATCTCTGTAAGATATTATAATAAATTTAATAAATATAAATAATATATATAAATATTAAATATTTTATTTCTTTTTTATTGTTACAAATCAATCAAATAGTGATCTCAGAAAGAATCCATTCCGTAAATTTCCCGCGGGAATATTCAACAATTTGACATCATTGACACACATGTATGTTATATTACCAATAAAAATATTATTATAAAAATATATAAACAAATATATATATTTTATCATTTAATTAATCAACAAATAATTTGAATTAAAAATAACAATTATATTTTTTCAATTGAAACATTAATTAATACTAATATACAAATTTCTAACTAACCATGGTGTTTTTTCTCTCAATATAACTTACATTTTATTTAATGGAAAAAAATAATAATTTTACATTGATTATCAACAATAACAACAAAAAACAAAACAAAACCATTATATTAATGATTAAATGTCTTATATTTGATACATTTATGGGCAGATATTTTGATGACTTTAAGCTGTGTTCGTACGCAATGCACGTGAGAATCTGTGAGCCCCGCAGCGACGGTATCAGCAGCTTTCAGCACCTGTTGGACAATGTAGTGCTTAGGGTTAGCGTATGGATTGTGGCACTCGTGGCCTGTGCTGGCAATCTATTTGTACTCATTGGTCGTATGATGATGCACGAGATGAATGAAGTATGACTGAATATTATCAATCCAGCCTTTAAACCCTACCATCAAATCAATTTAATTTTAATTATAAAAAAAATCAAAATCAATACACAAATGAACATTATAAAATTATTCTTATAATTATTTTATTTTATTGTAATCAATGTTAATATGTTAATGATGACAATGAATATGAAAACTTTAATTAAATTTAGTTTTTTAATTTTTTCCATTCATTTTGTTTTGTTTTATTTTATAATCAAAATTATTATTTCTAATTACATTTTATTGATTTATTTAATAACTTTTTTATAAACAAATTTGTTTATTGATTTGTGGATTGAGAATAAGTATAGATAAATGTAAAAATTGATTACTTGACCTGTTCATTCACATCCACCTACAGGTGCACTCATTTTTCATAAAAAACTTGGCTTTGGCTGACCTATTGATGAGTTTATATCTATTCATAATCGCATATCACGACAATCTGTTTAGAGGAGAGTATATCAAACATGAAGAGGGATGGAGAGGCAGTTGGCAATGCAATCTGTGCGGACTCTTAAGCACCATCAGTAGCGAGGCTTCTGTCTTCACACTACTTATCATAACTATTGACAGATATCTATCAGTTTTATATCCATTTAGTCTGAAACGGCGCACCAAATCATTTGCCATGTTATCAATGGGTGCCGTTTGGATACTAACTGTATTGTTAGCTATTGTGCCGCTACTGGACAGCGAAATATTTGGCGATGAATTTTATGGCAGTAATGGTGTTTGTCTGGCCCTTCAGATTCACGACCCGTACAGTAAGGGTTGGGAGTATTCGCTATTTTTGTTTTGCGGCATTAATTCAGTTGTATTTGCTTTTATAACTGTAAGCATTTTGTGGTTAATTTTATAATACAGTAATTGGTGATCATTTAATGATTTTTATATATTTATTTGAATGAAAAGTACGCTTACATTAGTATGTCGTCGACAATAACCAGCTCTGCGGTAGGTTTGCGAACAACACAACAAAAACAGGACAGAAATATTGCCAAAAGATGTGGATTTATTGTGGCCACAGATTGCTTGTGTTGGATGCCTATTGTTTTAATTAAAGTTTTAGCACTGGCAGGTATGGCTACATTAATCATATTTTTAAAAATTAATTATTAACAAATTTTTTAATTATTAAAATTAAATAATCTTCTAGGAGTTCCCATCAATGACTCTCTATATGCTGTAATTGCCATATTCTTACTGCCCGTTAATTCTGGTAATGTTTATTAAGTTTTTATAATTATTGATTGAATTATATTAATTGTTATATCATTTGCAAACAGCTTTGAATCCAGTGTTATACACATTGACCACCAAATTATTCAAACAACACTTTTCAAAGATAATGACATATAGTATTCATTTACACCGAAACGGATCAAATGGTGGCGCCGATCAACATTCGGGTACTTCTTATTCCACAATTATAGCGCATTCAAGAAATCCCTGTAAGCGGTCAGTGCTAACCATCTGTTCCGAAGTAAGTCCGAGCGGGTATTCAACATATCAATCAATGCATTTGATGCACAATTTGATCAGAAAATAATTAAATAAATATTTTAATTCAAAAAATACTTGAATTTCTATTATAAAAATAATAGTAAAATTCAAGTATTTTGTTTGACATTTGTCTAAAAGTTAAAATTATTTCCAATTAAATCAGACTGAATAAGTTTTAATACAAATGGTAAATCACTCGGACTTTATGCTAATTGCATGGTTTGTAATAAATTTGTGAATAAGTTTAAATTTATGTGCATTTTTTAAGACAAAATTATGTTTGCTTGTTATATGAAATTATATATGTTGTGATTTGGATGTGCTTTGAATTAATTTGTTGAATGTATCCCATTATATGTGAATATAAGCTTTTGATATAATTAATTATTTTCATAAAACAATTTAATATAATATTTATAAATTCAATGGACAGACAGAGCCGGATGTGGTGACAGACAGAGCGCGAAATATTATGACACCGAACGGCCAGTCATTTGCTTTGATGCCAATCAAGAGATTGAGTTCTTCGGACTCCAAACAAACGGACAGTTTTCTGTGAATACAAACGATAATACTTTGAATAAAAATAATAATTTAAATTTAACTCTTTGTGAGTATGGGATCAATACATTCAACACTTGTTTTAAACGAGACAATCCATTGGCCGCTAATTTAAATACAAAACATAAAATGTTTTATATGTAATTATATATTTATTTTACAAAAAAAATTAATTAAAAAAGAATTATATAAAAAATTTAATTTAAATATAAGTTAATTTGAAACAATTTTGTGTCCATATTTTGTATATTAAAAGTTTTTAATAGATTATATTATATAAACCATATATTAAACATGTATTTTGTTAATAAGTTTCATGTCATGAGTTAAATTAAATAACTAAATAAATGTTAAAAGTTTGACAAAATTTGTATTGTCATTGAAGTTAATTGGATAATTGTAATCAAATTACTTGTTAACCATTTAATGGCAAAGTCTTTAATTCATCCATATATTGGTCAATAATGTCAACTATAAGGCCAGCCGCACAGTACCGGCGCGCACAGCACCTCTGGTCAGCCTTTTACAGCTCCCAAACAGCTTAACGCCGTATTCATGTGTTTGGGACAAAACATATCATAATCACCACTGTATTGTGCAAATGCCGACCACAACTCTCACAATCATTTGAATCAGTCATTTGAATTTGTCAGTCATTGAATAGCCATTTTTCCTGTCTGTCACAATCTGTCTTACTATTCAATGAACATTTAATTCAAAATGTATTTTATTGACAATTAAAAAAAACATATTCACTTCATCTGTCGTTACATTTAAGTAGAAATATATTGAAAATCAAATCAATTTAAGTAGAAAACAATTAAATCATAAATTAATAACTTATATGTAAAATCACCGGACATTCACATACTTTTTAAGTCAATTTTAAATATTATATTAAATTTTAATTAAACGCAAATAAGTAGAGTATTTAATGTAAGATTAAGTAGACTTTGAATGTCTGGCCATCAATGGAATGCAATGTTTGACCATCAGATCAGATCAGATGACATTCAAGAAGATAGTCTTGTATTTGGCAGCTCTTGTCATAAGTATGGCTTCGAGTTCGGGCTCCACCTGAAGCCATGTGTAGTCACTTTTGTCGGGAATTGCCTCTTCTAACGGCACTTTACACATCACTAATAGAGTCAAACACAAGCCGTCGTGTTGTTGACTGGGAATGCCGTTGTGCTCGACAGACAACAGTCCAAATGGTCGGTGATCTGGCATTTTCTCAATCGTGAAGATGTTCTGCAAAACATACAACAATTCAAATCAATCATTAGATAACAAACAAGTTGTCCATCAGTGGCCCAAACCTGCATAAAGCGTTTGAGTGATGCGTGAAGACTACGCTGTGGGTTGATCTCACACACTGGCAGATGAGGAGATGGTGCTTCAGACACTAATACATGGAACCGATTGCTGTCATATTCAACAATCAGTTAGACAATGGTTTTTAGTGAACAAATGACTCACTTTTCTTTGCGTCTGATGGCACAGACAAGTCTTAAGAGAAGGTTATTGTGGGCGCGAATGCAACTGAACTGTGGTTTATGCCAAACCGATCGGTTCTCGTTGTACTGTTTGGCGAAATCAATTAAACGCAAGCAATCGGTTGAGCGTAGACTCAATGAGCTAATGTCTGACACCCAACAGGCCTGCAGTGACTCACTGTCCGCCTGAGCGACGGTCTTAATCTGTCCGCCAACTATACGACCCGTATATGTAAACCGATACCAAATTCCTTGACCGCTCTCCACCATCAGCAGAGTCGTCGGTTCAATCTCGAGTCCCGTCTCTTCGAGCACTTCCCGACGTACGGCGTCTACTAATTGCTCGTTGGGTTCGACCCGACCCGCCGGTAAATACCACTGACCGGCGTATCGGCTCTTCGCCTCCTGCATCATAAGCACCTCATTCTTCTCGTTGTAAACAACAGCTGCCGCTATGTATGTCACCGATTGTCCGACCACTGGTCGATAGTCTAACGATATATTGCTTTCAATGCCTTTGGATCCTTTAGATACAAATTCAACCATTCATTGAATACACAGATAATAATGTGTGGATCTAATCAAATACCTAATTCATGGACCTGATGGGCCAAAGTATAGTCACATTCAATTGGTCCGTCCACTTCGTCATCAATAGTCTCGCCATTCAATAGTCGTTTGACATTATCTTCAATTGAATCCATGGCTCAGATCCAGTGTCTGTCAAACATATAGCTATTAATTGTTGTTATGATTGACACAAAAACAAATGTCATGTAAGACATACCACAAAGCAATGGTTGTGTGCGTTAAGTGTTGTGCTAAATGACAATATGGGTAACGGATGGCCACAGATGTGTCCAACAAATGGTGACAATAATTAAGTGAATGTGTGGTGAAAGTGAAGACCGGTTTTGGAGAACAAGTAATCAATCAATTGATTGACGCCTTCATTAGCAGCCATACGATCACACAATCAGTCACTGCTTTCTCTCTCCAAACATAACGTTTGCCTTTAATTGGTCTCACATTTGAGCCCTAAAATGCACACAACTTTCCCGACACTTGCCTTACCATTCAATTCATGCAAAATTCACCATTAATTTAACCATTAATTTGCAATTAACTTGAAGTATAATTATATTAATTACTCAAATACTTATAAACAATAATTTTGAAAAGCATTTTGTAGGTCCAGTGCCCTTAAGGCTTAACCAACCAGTGCTACCCTAACCTACGATTGCATCATACAATGCATTACGTAATACATTGTTTTGTTTATTTATTTATGTCTTTAATCACGAGTTTCTGACAAACAATTAATTAGACTATTAATTGATTAAAATGTTTGATTAGATATTGTGTTTAAAATTTGATTTACTGTTAACTATATATAGTTTGATATCAAATGTAATGTTATATTTATAGCAATGTATGACTCATTTGGATGTCATATGACTTGATATTTGATTTACAAATTGAAATGCATTTATAAATTTTGTAAATGTTTAGTAAGTTTTGTATTGATTTTACAATACATTTCACAACTTTAAGCACAAAAAAACAATACAATCATTGATTCAATAGTTTTTTGAATCAATACATTAATAACAATACAAACTAACAAATCAGTGACAAAAAAGTTTTATTTGAAAACTTTGTTAACATTTAATTGATTTGTAGTTTAAAGAAGATTATCGACAATATGTTTAACCAATTGTTTGGGATTTTATTGTTAATTACATTGAATGTAATGACAAGTGAAGTGACGAGCCATGGATTAGATTATCAACCGATTGGTAATAATTTCAAGACATTAGACGCAAGTATTTACGCCAAGATCTTAAGCCGACTCAACTCAACCCAATCGGTGTCGGTAGCCATTGAAGACAATTGGAGACAAATGAGAGACTATTTGAGTGGTGGTCAGGAGGTGCCCACCTATCAGTGCCAATATATGGTCTCATTTTTTGGACTCGTATTGTTTGAGTTAATTAAATGTATTTTAATTAATGAAATACCGGGTAATGTATGTCTGGGCTGTCCCTCGCAGTACACAGATTTTTACAACGCCTACACTGATCTGACTAACCGATCGGTCAGTAACTGTTCCGATGGATTTGTCACCAAAGACAAGGCCCATCTGATCCATAAACTGTATAAAACGGGTACAAAGCAATGGGTTGATGGTAATTGTGATAGTAAGTGATTGATTAGCTTTACAAACGTTGATTGCATTTAATGTATTAATACATTGAATTGATTTGAAACGATAAGGTTGTTTTGGTGGTAAAGACGAGTACAAGAATCTTGTGGTTCATAACGACACCCAATACTTCTTACAATTAACTGATCAACACATCAATTGTCTGATTAACGCCACAAACAGTACTCGCAATGACACTTGTATTGAATGTCAATCTTCGTTTCACGCCATCAATGATTACTATGACTTAATGGCAAACAACTATTCGGATAATATCTGCAACGATATAATCTCTTCGGTAATCACTTTGTTTTTGTGGTCAAGTGATGACAATTATAATGCATTCAATGATTAACACATGAATTGTTTGAATTAAACATCAGATTAAAGACGTCCGCAAGCATTGGAGCGAAGAACTGGACTGTCCGACAGACTTCAAGTCCAATCTCTACATATTGCTGATTGTCTTATCGGTGGCCATATTGCCGGTCGTATTGTATTTAACGGCCAGAATATTTTGTATCGATAAAGATAAGACTTTAATGAAACGTAAGATTTTTAAAAATAATTACAATACTTTTGACAATTTAATTGACTTAATTTTTGACTTTTAAAATGAATAGAGAAAAGGCTTTCGTCATATCATTTGAATTCGGAAAGCGAACCACTCGTGCGGCGACCAAATTAAATCTCAAAACTTTTTTAAAATTGTTTTTTTTAAAGTCTATTGTATATAAAATTATAAGTGATATAACATTTCATCCATTCATTTATCTGATTAACGAATTATCGGTAAATCTTGTGATTAAAGTTTTAGTCACAGAAAGTGAAGAAATTTTTATTAATGCAGAAAACGGGAAACGATTTACTGCTCCTTTCCTGTGGTCAGTAAAGACAAAGCCTTCTGTAAGTTAGTGATAGCCGTCGGTACGTCTTCGTACTGAAGAGCACTTCCTGCAAATTTGCAGTACTTTTGGGCCGATATTATCTCTTCGGGTCCTAAAGTTGTTCCGTCTGTTTTGTATACGAATCGTAAATAATTGTTAATTAATTCATTTGTTATTTTATTGTTATTTAAATGATTGTATATTTTTAAAATTCAATAAATGAATGACTCACTGGAAGATATAATGTTAGTCGGGGGCGGGACTGTTGGTTCTGTCGATGGTTGTGATGAATAACTGGTGGGAAGCGCCGGCTTTGGTTGATCAGCAGAAGTGGCAGCGTTTGGAAACGTTGGCTCATTTGGTTGAACGTTATCGCTATCGATGCCATAATCAGCCGAAGGAATGTTTGGTAAATTAAAGTCAAACTCTTCGGCATCAGTGCCGGCCACCGGTCCGGGCACTGGCGTCTCGCCATTCTTCAAGCATCGGCTGATATAAATGGCTTTCCATTTGGCATATTTGCAACGCTTTTGAATGTCTTCGGACACTTCGCCAAACACTGACAACACCTCAAACAGATTGGATGCAATCAAAAACAGTTTGGGAGTATTTCTGACAAATTAATTAATTACAAATATATTGAAAAGTAATAAAATGTCATTCAATTAATGAATTACTTGGTTATAAGACCCTCTCGATCGTCGGTATCGGCTCTATTGAACACCTGTAGGGCGTAGTTCTCGACGTGTGCCTGACCTACCATTTCGTTAGTATAGGCCTCGTTGTCGTGGTTGGACTTCTTCTCCTATTCACACCAATAATAAACACAATACAAATCAATGACTGAATGTATAAACTAAACATCTGCCGATGTTTTGCCAACCAATTACATGCCTTTTCCAACCAATTCATAACACTTGTAAGGAAAGTGACCGCTTCGGGAGATTTGCTGTCAAGTTTGAGTCCATTTTGGACGCAATAAAAGCGACACCAATAGCCTAACGTCGGATCCTTGGTCTCCAAATCAGCTGCAATTCGCATAAATGTAGACAAAGTCTTAAGACTTGGCGGCACAGCCGGAAAGATATTACTATTTTGCGCCATTTATTGCAATTCACAAAAATCAGTATTCAATTGACAACTGAATTCAAAATCAATGTCTATATAAAAGAAACAAAAGAAATGACAATAAAATTCATTGGCGTTTAACTTAAAAAACTTATTATTTTATAAGTAAATGACTAAAATTATATGATTAGATTGAATACAATTATATGACATATATTTAAATTAAGTGTTTTGTTGTGAAATTCAATAAAAATAATGTCTCATTTGTAATGTCATTAAAAATAGTGAACTAAAATAATCTTTGGTTTGATGTGCTGTCAAACTGATGGTCTGTAATGTGAGCTGTCATTTGCATTCATCGGGTTCGGTGTCTAACCACCAGCTGTCGGGAAACAAGTACTTCTGTATTTCGATGCCCTCGTGAGGCACCGGTAGATGCAAAGACATGAACGACTCGGTTGGCAACGGTTTGGCTATTAGTCGGTCAGGAAAACAGTGCATGAGTTCGCACTGATCGGGTGGTATGAGACGATTCTTCCAACCAACCCGACGGTAATTGCCGTCCAATTGTTCAAACAAATAAAGTCTGACTACGGGCTGGTCGTGACCGATGGGCGTCACTAAGTAGACCCCATCGGCCGACTGGTACGATAGGGACAGCTTATGGCGTCTGAACGTACGGATAAGGTACGCCTCGTCGTGTTTGACCAGTTCTTCGTTAACGAGACATATATCGATGGTTTGGTGCCACCGAAGAGGCCCTTTGACGCCCAGTGCGCCCCACAGGGAGTCGTAAC
This sequence comes from Dissorhina ornata, assembly GCA_034695265.1. Classification (NCBI taxonomy): domain Eukaryota; kingdom Metazoa; phylum Arthropoda; class Arachnida; order Sarcoptiformes; family Oppiidae; genus Dissorhina; species Dissorhina ornata. Next base: position 10,238 of record JAQIWK010000080.1, on the reverse strand, counting down.
ACAAAAAGTATGTCACATCTGTTAGCGATCTGAACACCTCTTTCACCAACACTTCCAACGTATCCGACATTAAGATGCGCTGTTTTGGCGACACTTCGCACACTATCGGCAACTGTTGGCCACCCGATAGTCGGCCACTGGCGCCGGTCAGTGCGTCCATTAGCGAGTGAATCAATAGATATAAAATCAATACAATTAAAGCCGTTATTAAAACAAATCGTAATTTTCGTCTCATTTTCATAAAATAAATCATTGTTTTTGTGTCCAATTGTGGCACAAGAAGTGATCGTCGTTTGGATGTCTTGTCTTCAATAATATGGTCTAACATTCAATACACTACTTGTTGTGACAACTATTTTGTCGTTAATTATAATTGTAATCATATTATTATATGTCATTTGTATCTCACCTTTGAGTTTGTGGTCAATATATCTACAGAAACGACAACTAAATTGTAATTTCAATTAATATTTTTGATTACAATTTGTTGTGAAAGTCTTCACTCAAATGACAGACAAAACCAAACCAAACAAATGACTCACAAATTGTTTTCAAAACCAAATATTTATGACACTTAACGGCACAACACTCGCCATCTATTGACACCTTTTTTGTATATAAAATGTATAAAACTGTTTCAAAACGCCTCCCAAACCCTCCCGATAGCTGTAAATGGTTTCAAATGTGAGTTACGCTGAAATGTTATTAAGTTTAAAATGTGGTCAAAATTGGTCGACCCGTTGGCCAGTAATTTGAAAAAACATTTCGGTATATGATTGCCAACTGTCCAACACTAACCAATTTAAACCCACTTTAAATTGTTACGGTGTTTGTGTATCGTATTCAACACACAACTTCAATAGAAAAATATTTAGCAAAAGTTTTTAGTGCTAATTGAATAGAGCAGTGAGTGTGAGGGGGCGTTAATGGCCGCAAATGACACACAGTGTATGTGAATGGTTAGAGCTATAGAGCAGCCGATCGTGTGATTGCAATTCAATGTGAGTTTAAAACAGCTATCAATTGAATTCAACACACAATAAGTTACTCTACTTTTCAAACGCTTTTGTAATTAAATTTGATTTGTAATTGACTTTCAAATTGAATTAAAACATCAATTGATAAAACATTTGTCACAAAACGTACGGTAAGTGATGATTGAACTGTTAGTGTGTCCGCACACTTACCGCTGTTGTGATATCGCATTGAATCAAATGATGTAATCATTGATTGATTTAATAATTTTTGTGTATTTTTTTTGCAGAATAATTGCAGAGTTGATATCGACTGACGAAGAATGTCGGCCACAGTACAACTCAAAGAACTGCTTCAGTTGTCATCGTTTGGTTTAATGGGCGCCGCATCGGGAGCACTGCCTCCGCCGCCACCAACACAACCGCCACCGATGGGTGTGTTGAACGACTTGAATACCAATACAACACCTCATATGGCAATAGCGGCCGCAAACACTTGCCCGACAGCGATGGCCACAGTTTGTCGCCATAGTTTGCCCAATAACTGTACGATCAAAGTGGACACCACATCCACCCATTGTTTGTTTGATGTGTTGGCCCTAAAGGTGGCCATCGAGGGTCACGAGTCGACTAACTCTGACTTCACTAAAATTGAACGATTGGTTGACTTTAATTGGGACTTAAATGCTAACAGCAATTGGATAGCTGTGTCCAATCGGAAGCCATTCATCGCTTACGTGATCAGCCGTTTCTCAAAGCCCAACCCTAACCGACAGTCAGCTGGGTCTTCCGACTCGCAATCACCCGGTAATCAAATGATACGAATAATGAATTACGAAACGCGCGGCCGATGTCTGGCGAAGGGTGTGTTTCACCGGCCGATCGCCGATCTATCGTTTGCGGTCAACTCGATCTCATCGCACAGTCTGGATGTGACTAAGTTGGCGGTGGCCGACAAAGGAGGCAATGTCTACATCTATAGTCTTAAGGAAGAAAATGGCGACATTCACGCCCATCAGATACTAGAGATTGTCAACGACGGTGCCGTCCATGACTTGGTCCGCCTCTCGTGGTGTCCATACATTCCCAGCGATGACGACGATCTGGAAGTAGAAGGCGATGCCGGACTCACTCTAGCGCTCAGTTGTGACACTCGACTCGAACTCTTCAGTATCGATGTCTTGCAAACGCTATACAAAGAGTCGGTAGTCATTGAAGTGTCCAAATTGAAGGCATCCAACACTGGCTATCAGTTGATAGAGAAGGCACACGAGCGGCCAATCGTATCGCTGTCTATCGCTCAAGAAGTGACAGCTGTCTGTACGGCCGGACTCGATGACAAGATTCGGTTCTACTCGGTATCACTCAATCAAAATCCCATTCAAACCAAAGTGTTTCTCAAAGAATGGGATCTTTGCAATGAATACCAGTATTACGAAAGGGATGATCATATGAACGCTTTCTTCTTTCTCGACGACTTTGATTACCTCTTAAGCCAAACGGATCCCATATTTTGGGGATACGGTGTGATTGGCACTCAAAGCGGTCACATCGCTATCATTAACCTAAAGGATTGGCGATCCAAACAAACACTGCGACTTCTGCGCGAAGAACCGACAGACATTTCATTGGAGTTCACTTACCGAATGGACTTAACGGCGCACTACGTACTGGCCATCAGAGGTCACGACGCCTTTCTATTGCACATACACTTCCCGCACGACAAGGAAGAGGCGTACAACGACTGCGAGCCTATCAATAATAACTACACGTTTGGCAACGACTTTCCCTATGTGTCCAAAGTGTCCAGATTTCAAATCTATAGCTCTCCGTTGCGATCGTTTGTCGTGAAAAAGTCTATTGACGATAAACTACTCATCTTTTGGATTACCGGCCAATCGTTGGAGTTGTGTTGCATTGACTTGTCATCCATAACAGCCGAAGAAACGTACGATAGAAACGACAAGTTGGCCGACAATATATCCCAAACCATTAGTTTGAATAATAAACAATTGAATGACACGACTGTCGATGACCTCATGACAGGTAATAATCCAATTATAAATGGATTTAACGGATTTGACATATCAATGGCCAATACTATAGACATGAATACACTTGAAAAGAGTCAAGCGGTTCAGTTGCCGCATACGGTTGCCTCCCTTCCGATCGTCGATTCAGCATTAAATTTGCTGCCAAAACCACCGACACCTCAATACAAGCCAAGCATTTCATTCCCGCAACATCTGCCGCGCCCGGAATCACCCGCCAGTAAAGAAATTCAACAAATATTTAACCCAAATATGCCTCCAATGAGTAGTACTAATGCTTTGAAAACATTACTTTGTTTGGGAACTAATACCCAACCTAATCACGAAATGGCATTAACTACTACTACCTCCTCTCACGCAGAATCATTTGGACCAATATTTCCGTCAAAATTACCTAATTTTCTGAATGATATCGTCAAAGAAGAGCATATGAATCAGTTGAAGACTGATGTGTTTAAACAAATGCAAGACAGCGAGAGTCGTATCATTCAAGTGATTGAAAGATTGGATCACAAGATGAGCGCTAAGATGGTGGCCAACAGTGAACAGTTGATGAACAACTCGAAAGTGCAGACAAATAAAATTGAGTCCGACATTAGAGAGATGAAGAAAGAGTTGAAAAATGCTTGTAAAGTACGGAACGAAGAGTTTAACAAAATTGTTGAAAAATTGGTTAATAAAGTGATGCACGAAATGAATGTAATCGTCCAAAAAGGCTTTCAAGAACTCATGGATCACGTGAACAAAGAGATGAAATTAGTTACCAAAGAGTTTGATAAAAATGTACAATCAATGCAAACAAAGATTAGCCAAACGCTCGATCAAAAGGCAGCACAGTTTCAGTCTCTGGCGGCCGCCGCCGCCCCCATCAGCGCTACTCCTCTAACGCCCGGAACTCCCGCTAATTCACAACAACAACCGATTAATTATTACCAAATGCCAAATATGCGACGAACACCGCAACCAATGGTTAACCAAACGCCTCATTCAGTGCCCACAACACCGCTTCCCTACTCTACGCCCAAAAGTAATTATCAAACACCGACCGAAGCACAGGGCGCCACTCCCGGCGGTGACCAGTCGTGGCTGCAGACCGAACAGCAAAACGCATTGAAACAGAAACAACAGACGCAGAATGAGATCTGGAGGAGTGTGGGCGCCGGTCAGTACGAGGAGGCCTTTACCAAAGCTTTGAATCTTCGCGATCCCGAATTGGTGGTCAAGATATGCGAGATATTTAAGGAAAATCCGTCGCAACTAATCACTCGAATCAAATCGGATCAGTTGGTGTTGATATCACTTTTGCAGCAAATTATCTATAATAAGACCAACACTTACTCGGAAGACACCTTCTGGAAGACTGGCTTTATTGAACAGATTATCACTAATTTAGAGCTCGAGAATCCATTTGTGGTGAAGATATTGCCCGCATTGGCACCAAAATTGATACAAATGCTGGACGTTGTGTCCAAATCGGCAAACGGTCCGATCGGAGAAAAGGCCAAAATATTGTCGTTTACTTTCAAGAATTTGCGTCTTTAGGGCCCATATAATGATTGAATTGATTGTTGATTTTGTTTCAAATTAATGTCTTATTATGTTTTCTTTTGACTTTTGACTTATTATCCTATTTTTCAATCATTTAGTTATTTATCGATTATTTTTGTTTTTTGTTTTGTAAACTTTATGATATAATAATATCATGTATTCATTTAACATTATGTTTATATTTGAAGCTGTGATTGTACAGTGATTTTTCAGTTAACTTACATTTTTTTCATAATATTTTTGTAGTCTTTGTTTTCTATTTTTGTTTTGTTTTTCATTTGACATTAGTTTCAAACAAATTTAACACTTAAAATGATTCATTTTAAATGAATATCAATTCAATGATAAGTAAAAAATATTGTAAATGAATGGCAAGAATTGGGAAAACAAACATTTTGCTTTTGAGGAAAACTTTTTTATTATTGATAAACATTACTTGACATAACTGTAACTAATTTGTATACAGAAAAACTACTGTAATAAACGATTTGTAATTCAAATAATAAAAATCTTTGTGAATATTTCTCATTAAATTACAATAAAATTGTTTTTTTGGTTAAAAGTTATACCAAGAGAGAGAGAGAGAGAGAGAGAGAGAGAGAATAAATATAATCTCATATGAAATACGATATGAAATTTGAATTTAATATTTTGATATACTTTCGGAAATAGGTTTTTAATAAAAACTTTTCATTTTTTAATACAAAATTTACATATTGATTGTCAACCGGTAATGGGTTTCCCATATTCTAGTTGCTGTTGTATTGGCTAAACACTAAAAGTTAGGTCAGGGATGCGACCAACGGGAACGGGATGTATGAGTCAAATGTGTATTTAAAAAAATAATATTTTTATTTATAAATAACAAAAAATTGTGTTCAAATTTGGTAGTTATAAAAAAACGAGTTCCTAGTTGTCTACCACAATCACCACCAATGCTCAGCAGATATGATAAACGAGTTGTGTATAAAAAAAATGAGTAAAAAATAAAACAATTGAGTGCATTGACTCTCTCATGCAAAGACATCACATCACCTAAACCTCCAGTGCCAACACATACACACACTGTCTGAATATCATACAGATATTTGTACGATATATCGGTGTCGACACTACTGTTCACATCAAACTATACGGCAAAACAGTATACAAAATACAGTACAAACTGAACGGCAATCGCATAGTCTGTGTGTTTGTGTGCTGTAAATGCTTCCCAATAAAGTCAATGCAGTTCTGTATTGAATGCATTGAATTGCAATGCAATGTCTGTAACTGAATGTGTTGTTTGAATATTTGGTAAACAATTTTTTATTAATTATTATTATTATTATTACATTTACATTGGATTTATAATATTATTTTTTAGTTAATTAATAATTATTATTAACTATTAATTAACTGTATTTACAAAGTTTGTAATACAAACACATTGTGTTTAAAATTATATATAATGTCGTGAAATATATTATTTATAATATTTGACTCAAAAATCAATTGTTTTTTTATTTCAATTTATTATTTGATTTAATTTATAAATCATATATACATTTAATTATTGTCTTATAATTTTAATCACAATTTTAATTAATATATATTAATATTCACATCAATTTCCTGTGATTTATAATAATAATAATAATAATAAATATATAATTAATTGTTATTTTAATTACAATTTTTTGTTTGAAATCAAATTACAAATTGTGTGAATAAATAGTGTCAACAAAAGTATAATTAAAAAGTTATATATATTTTAAATAATTTTAGTTATAATTATAATTATAAACACATTTTGTTGTTTAAATTGATTTACAAGAAGTGATTGGAAGTGATTGTATAATCTTCGGGAGTGTATGTAGTAATCAATGTAATGATCGATACGATGGACACAAATGTCATTGAATTGAATGATAATGAAAGGCAATTGTTTGGCCATTTGTTTAGCCGATACGCCGACACCACCGGCGCTACGGTCAGTGCTGGCGGCGGCGACAACGGCGCCGGTTGTCCCGTTGTCCACAAATCGGTGGCCAAACGTGTGCTCACATCGTCACAGTTAGAGCCCAATGTGTTGGATCAGGTAATGAAGATAATGGTGATGACAGTCATCAACTCATTCATACAAATGTATATAATATTGTCTGACGTGTCATATATTTTGTTTGTCTAATAGATCCAAGAATTATGCGGTTCTTCATGCGTGCCATGGCTTAGTAGACACCAGTTTTATTCAATGTTGAAACTGGTGGGCGCCGCACAATCTGGTCTTCCCTTAAACCCGCATACGCTGACCGCCAATGCCCTCACCATACCGTTGCCTCAACTCACGGACCTAACTCACAAACAACTGACCGCTAATAACAGGTTCATTATATCACCCGTTATATCCATCGCAGTCTTGTTTGATAGCTAATGATTGTCATAAGTCATCACTAATTATATAACTTTTTTGTTTTGTTTAATTTTATCTTAAATTGTTGATTAGTTTTCCAAGAGTTTGGTTTTATATTTCTAAAAAAAGATTTTTTATATATAATTATAACTAACTTTTGACTTTTAACTTTAGTTTACTCGCTGTTGTTTAGTGAGTTTTTAAAAAAATATTATATTATGTGTGTTTGTGTTTAACACGACATTAAATTTTTGATTAATTGTTTGATTGATTATATAACTAATGTTATAATAATTTATACCTCTCTTAAGAGACACGACTTATATATATTTACATTGTGTTGTCTTAGCATCTGTTTGGCAAAACATGTTTAGCTCTGTATTTATATAACTCTTGTTATATAACTAATAAATTAGATATGATTTTATTTTAACGACACTTTAATCTCTATAGAAATATATATTTTTTTTTTTGTTACAAAAAACAACACTTTATTTGAGTATAATTAAGAGAGTAGTGAAAAATATTTAATATAAATATGACATTTAATTAGATTTTAAAGTTAAATTAGTTTTTATCGATAAGTGTTTTGTTTGTTAAACAATTAATAATGATTTGATTGATTTTGAATGCAGTAATTGTGAGGTTAAGAGTGAATCGATAAGCAATCAAATGAGCGGTTCATTGCCTCCTCCGCCCACCAAATCTACGGTACGCTCTAATCGACGGACCAATCAGTTCAACACAAATAATACTAATAATAATAATAATATTGATAATCGACAGCCCATTCAGACCGCAAATAATTACAATACATTATCTAATAATCACATTAATTATGAGCAAAGTATGTAATGAGTTATAATTATATTTATAGATAATTTAAATTTGATTTATTAATCCATTTATTTATGATTATTGTAATAATCAGATGAATCGACTATATCGCGAAGTTCGTCCGAAAATGATTTAAATGAATCACCAATTGATCCCATAATAGATAAAAGCTATAGCTCTTATCGGGACAAGAGTTGGTCTGATTTTAATGATAAGCCAGAAGATGACGATAAGCCGAAGAATTGGCAGGATTTTGAAGAATCGCATTGTCTTTTAGAGGACGCGGATGGAGAAGAGGATGAAGAGGAAGCCAAAAGTACGGTGTCGTCCGAAGACGACTCGTCTGATATATTTACAATAACAGATGAGCAGAGAAACTATTACAGCAATCAGTTTATGTCAATTCAACCCAATTTGAATGGATTAATAACTGGCAATAAAGCTAAAGACTTCTTCGAGAAGTCTAGTCTACCAATTCAAGAGTTGTCACAAATATGGCTGTTGTCTGATATCGACAAAGACGGGGCGCTGACATTGAATGAGTTTTGCATAGCAATGCATTTAGTGGTGTTGCGCCGCAATAATGTAGATCTTCCCACACAATTGCCTACAAATATGTTGCCTTTGGTCTCAATAGACGATACCATCGATGGTTATATTGTTCCCAGCAATTACATCAACAACACGAGCGCCCAATGTATCGATTTAGTTGCATTGACGACCGATCCTGAACTCAATTACGATAAACATTCTTCTCCTCCACAACAACCACAACAACACAAAGATCTCAATGAAAATAAAGGCAAAGACTTGGAGACACTATCGCCGCAAAACAAACAGTGGACTAAATTTACTGATTCACCGACCAATCAAATTGTAATGACCGCAGTAACGCCGCCAAGCACTTCGTCAAGCGCTGGCATCCAGACGTTAGCCAATTTTGATTTCAGTACCGCATCCATCGTTAGAGATCCCAAAATTTTACATCCAGTCGCTGTCAGACTGTCGCCCGACGGACAACCTATAAGACATAACAGCACCGAAACTAATAGTATTGTTAATCATAGCGCCGATGGAACCGTTTATACGGTTGAGTCGACGAGGTATTGATTTTTGAATTAAACATTTTTGTTTCTATTAGTTTGCAATCATAATAATGCATTTGTTTGGGCAGAACATCGACTATAATACAGATTCAGGGCAAGAAAGACCCGCCACCGCCACCACCTCCCAGGCCTTACAGAAGGGACGGACACGCGAGGAGTTCGTCATTGGATTTAAACCGTGTTATGATTCGCACGACTGCTGGCAATGATCTCAATTCATCTCAAATTCCCGTACACTTAAAAATATCTAATTCTGAATACACGTTAACCCCTCCAAAAGGTAATTACAAAACATAACTTTCAATTACATTCACACTTTAACTTTGTTTTCCAGTGCTTTCAATAAACCCTAGAAATGTGGGCGCGTTTCACGCCTACCAAAGGAAAACCAAAACCGATGCTAGTCTTGCGATTAATAATACAAATAATATTAATAACTATTACGAGTTGGAGAAGTTGAGGAATAAATACAAATTACCACCTGAAGTGCCCATTCCTGAGTCAGTAGACAATTAGACAATATATATATATAAATATATTTGTTGTGTGTTTTAAAAGTTTGTTTTAAATCTAGAAACTGTTTGGACGGCAAAGAGCTGTGGAATACGATCAGAGCGTTACAGGACTACAACAAAATAATGGTCGATATGAACAACGATTTGCTTCTGGAAGTGCTGAAAGTGATAGATGAAAAACAATGTCTCGAATTACGTTTAGCGCAACTAAATAATGGATACAAATCGTGATTTGGATTTGTTTTTCTCTTTGTTTGTCTCATTTTTTTTATTTGTTTTGTTAAGTTTTATATTTTAATTAATATTTAAATTTATAATTATTTTTGGTGTGAATTTAATTAATTAATTGTAATTAATAATTGACACAAATATTGTGAATTTATTTCTATATATATTTTTTTGAAGTAATCTGTTTGACAGTCAATCAAAATATTGATTATTTTATTATATTATGTATTGAAATGATTACAAAAATCTATATTTATTTACAAATGATATTCCCATTCAAATAATAGTATTTATTAATTAATGTAATATATAATTATCGCAATAATTCAATCAATCAATGATTTTATGTTTTTATAATTTAATCATTAAATATATTATAAATGTTTTGTATAATAAAATACAAGTTTTTAGACTAAATATATATTTAAATGTGTTTTACATTTATTGATTGATTTGGTTGGCCATCGGTATCAAGTGGTCCAACAGTTACCGCACTATAAAGAGTTGCTCCGATGTGTGGACACTATTGCCACCGAAGATGACGGCAAAGAATTGATACTAAAAGTGGTGCCAATTGTTGACCACAA
>JAQIWK010000079.1:0-26134 GCA_034695265.1 Dissorhina ornata | reverse complement strand
TAAATGTAAATAAAGTGTAAATAAAAAGTAGACATTATTTAAATTAATTACAAAATTAATATGCAATAAATTTATTTGATGTATGAATTGTGTCTAAAACTAATTGTTTATAATTTAAGATGAGTTGCAAGACATCCACATTTGCGGCGTTTGTAAGCAATCGTTTGGAGACATCGATGCTTTCGTTAGCCATAAAAAGGTCTGCAAACACAACAAGACTAACAAATCACCAAATAATGAATCAAACAAAAAGGGTCCAGAAAAACTTGTTACAAAGTTAGTCTACAAATAAAACTGCTTTTGACTGATATAAATAAAATGCTAAATAAATTTGTATTTAATGATTAAAAGAGCCAAAAGTCTGTCAAAACGAAAGAAATCAGTGGCGAAATGTTCACCAAAAGCGGGAACTAATAGTAAAGAATCGGAAATTAACTTAAATGAATGCCAAGAATTGGGTCCTTTAGGAGCCGACCCTTTATCGTCCATCGAAACCATAACAGCTGTCGATGCAGAACAGCTACAGATTGACTCAAATTTAATGCAAACGGCGATCACAAAGACGGGCAGTAAAATGGTTTACTCGACCGGTATTTATTACTTATTATACTGTTTGTTTGTAATATATTGTTTGTAATAATTTTTAACTTGATATCAAAATATCAAAGTTTTAGTGGGCAATGATAAAAGATATAAATGCGGATTTGGTAGTCCCTGTGGTTATACATCTTATTACATGAAAGACCTCGAAAGACACTTCCGGATTCATACGGGAGAGAAGCCATATAAGTGTGACAACTGTGACCGTACTTTCAATCGGTCCGACAAATTGAAACTTCATTTACGAAGTCATACCGGAGAGAAACCATATCAATGCGATCAATGTTTGTACAAAATATAGATTTACTATAATCTTAAATGACAAAATAATTGTTATCCAGGTCCTTACGCTTCAAGCGATAGAAGTAGTTTAGTAAAGCACCAGAGAATACATACAGGTATGACACATTGTGTCAATGACTACTAGATTTACTATTAATTTTACATATTGTTGTACTACAGATGAACGGCCCTATAAATGCCAACTCTGCCGATATGCGAGTCGTAATTCAAGCCAATTAGTAGTTCACTTGCGAACCCATACCGGTTAGGCCAACCCAAACCCTTGATAATTTATATTGTGATTAATATAACCAAACAATTTATAGGCGACGCTCCCTTCAAGTGTGTGCTCTGTTCGGCAGCTTTTAAGATCAATTCAGATTTGAAGCGACACATGAAGATACATACGGGAGAAAAGCCATACGCTTGCGATCTATGCTCTTATAGATCTGCAATGAAAGGCAATCTTCAAGTGCATAAAAAACTGAACCATTCAGATGAAAGTCAAATAGTTTGTAGTGAATGTCAGTTCATCGCCACATCCAAGAAAGCATTGAAAGAGCACTCAAGGGATCACAACACCAAATCATTGTCGTGCGAGCACTGCAATTACACTACCAGTTCCCGATCGGCACTCAACAATCATATCAGGTCTGACCATATCATACATACATTTTAACAAACAATTGATTATTGATTGCATTTCTTTGTATAATCCAATCAAACAGAACGCATACAAACGAGAAGCCATTTGTGTGTGTGGTGTGCGGGTACGCCACTCGTCAGGCCTGTAATCTGGGCACTCATATGAAGAAACAGCATTCAATGACTGACACCGAAGTGACGCCTAAACCTAAACTTAAATCTAGAAATCATATCCATTTGAGAAGCGGTCAAAAGATGTCTAAAAGTCGATCCTATTGTCAGACCCTCTTTCCGTGTCATTTGTGTGACTGTTCTTTCGTTAGAGAAGATTCACTTCGAAGTCATCTGCGACACCATCAGGAGCTGATACCGACTACGGGCGCAGCTCTCGCTATACTACAACTTCAACACGAATGCCAATCCAGTGAACACATTGTCGATAATGACAAACAAGACGACAGCGATATAATGGATGAACAAACTCAACCTCAAGAGATGGTGTTAGAGATGGACAGCAACGCCAAGACCAGCGATCAGACTATAGCTGTCGACAGTCAGCTCTACCAAACACTTATGAAAGATAAGGATAACAGTGAGGCTAATAGTGAGCACTCATACAACCGGTCGATACCAATCAAAACCAGTTCAAAGAGAGGTCGGCCGCAGAAAAAGGCCGAAACTCTCGAAGCGGGTCTGTTGTCAAAGCCGTTAGAATTAGTTCCGACGCCAACAGCGTCGGGTCAAGTGGTGTATCATTTGCCGCAATCAATGCGTTTTGTTTCATACGTTCCCATCGGAAACACGGCTAATGTGGACACCGTTTATGTCATCAACAACGACACCATCGATGACGACAATAACACCATTACAACCAATGCTATCAACACTTAATTAATGTCTAAATAATTGTTTGAATTGAACGACAATTTAATATAATTATAAATAAAATTTACAAAAAATTATAATCATTTTTGTAGACATTTTTGTAGACATTTTTGTAGACATTTTGTTTGACCACAAATTGGGTGGAAGTGAAGTGAGAGAGTGTGGATGAGGTGGTGAGTGATCACTGGAGGTCTTGATCATCGAAGAGGTCATCGAAGTGGTTGAAGAAGTCCGAGTGAACCAGCTTTTCATTTTGGGTCAAATCGATGGTTAGGGCCGATCCCGACCCCATGTCATCCATATCCATATACGGGTGAACTCCTTCCGGAAACATCTCGTCGGCCACTACTGTCGGCTTCATTTTGGACACCAATTCAACGCCAATTGGATTATCAATTCACAACAAATCAATGGAATTAGTGGTCAAACAAATCACTTTCAAAGACTTAATGTCTTGTTTGACAACAACTGACAGAAACACTACTCATATGTGTGTCCGACAGATGGCCTATCATTTTGTTCACAACTTTTTTAATTCATATTTAGATTCTTGTAATTAATTAAAACTTTTAATACATTTTATGATTGCTATACTAAATTAGTAGTATTAATAACTATATCTATTTAATTAAATATTACATTATTTTTGAAAATAATTATTGTTTTATTTTCAAAAGTTATTTATAAATTGAATTAAATGTTTAAAATTTTAAAAATTCTTGGGCTTTATATTTGTCTGATATATATATATATCTCCATAACTTATGGACCAATTCTTGATATTTTTTATTTCAATAGATTTTTATATAAAATTTATAATGAAAAGACTTTTATTTAAGTATAATTATAGTCTATAATTTATAAATATAACTGATTATACAAAACAAAAAAATACTCATACAACATAAAAATATAAAGATATAATAGTTTTAAAGTTTCAGATGTTAATAAAAATAAATTATTTATAAATAAGTTAACAATTTAAAGTTTAAAGTAAATTACTTAAAAGTATTAAAAGTGTTAATAGTGTAGTAATTTAATAATGTAATGTAAAAGTCAATCAAACACTGAAAATAAAATTTTGATTGAATTATCGATTGTTTGCCGTTTTATTGTAGTAAATATAGGGAAGCATTGATTAAAGTGATGATTAGTCGGACAAATAGGAAAAATCTCATGAATTGATTATATCTATCACTTACGACACTTTCAATGAGCCATTAAAATGGTTTATATCTATACAACTGTCACACAATTGTCTCCCTTTTGTCTCATCTCTCAAACGTTAAGATATTGTTTTGGACATAAGCTCCTGATGTGTGTGAAGAATGTCAAACACAACTGATTTCTCGTTTACAGTCACCAAAGGGACGGCACAAGAGATGATGCGCTCACAAAAGAGTTACACACAAAACATTGAATTGCATACTATATTCCCTAACATTGCATTGCATTTCACTCACTGTTCACTTCAACAATAGCTCTTATATTATAAATGAAAGTGAATCAAAAGCTGTGTCTCAAACATAGATATATAGCATCACATCGTAAGACTCTTTTCAGTCATCATTTGCGCTCTCGTCAGCCGATTCAACGGTTGTTCGCATCTCTTCTTTCCCCTAACTCTTACTACTCCTACTACTCATGTTTTATTTGACATTCAATTCAATCTCAAAGCTTTTGTCCCATTTCTCCACTGCCTCTCATCGCAAACGCAAACTTTTTTATGTGTATTTAATTCAATGAACGCTTTTCATTCGCATTGCATTGTAAAGCTTATAAACTTACAAACTTTTCCGTATAATTAAATCAATTGTTTAGACTAACAACAAAAAAATTGTGATAAAAATAGTTTTTAATACTTTTGTGTTAAACTTAAATATAAATAATTTGAAAATAATAATTGTGTGTAAAATGGATTTTAATGAATTATTTGGAGAAGTGGGCGGTTATGGCAGATATCAGAAACTAATGCTATGGTTTGTGTTATTGCCGTCACAATTACCGTATTTATGTCAAATGTATTGCCACTTATTTATGTCGATAACGCCTGACCATTGGTGCAAAGTATCACTGTTAGATGCATATAATGTGACAGATCATTTTAATCGGCATCTATTTGTACCCAAAAAAGACAATGTTTTGCATAGTTTGCAATACGAACAGTGTTTTGTATATAACATCTCTTACAACACATTAGTAGAGCATAGCATTCAAATTGGTTGGATTCCCAACCAGACCTGGCCCATCGCCAAATGCTCGACCAGTTGGGTCTACAATCGGACTTTTCTCGGTCATGATGACTCCATTATAACCAAGGTATTTATTATAATATTTACAATAATTTAATTAATTTGAATAATTAAATAGTTATTTACAGCAGAGTATGCAGAATATACGATATTCTGTAATTATAATTTATAATGTAGCCCTTAAATGACACTTATTTGCAATACTTTGCAAATTTTGCATTTTTATGCAAACATTGAATTTATAAATAAATAATTTAAATTTATAGTTTTTGATACTGTTAGCTAATTGAATTTTGCAATTAATAATTACTAATTATTTATTTGTAATTTAATACTACTGTTTATACATTAATTACAAGTTATTTCTATTTAATAAAACTATAAAATTAAAATTACTATTTTATTACTTAAATAAATTAGTTTTAAATCTAATATTAAAGATAAACTAATTGAAATAAACTATTTAGTTTATCAATAAGTACAGAGTTATTAAATAAAAGTTTTATTAATTAAAATTAATACGATATTTTCAACAATGAGTTTTAATAACTACTAAACCAGTGGTTAATGAATTATAATTTATTGTAATTTTAAAACAGTTATATTTATATTAGTTTAAAAATTTTTAGTTTAATTTTAACTACCAAATCATTTATTTAAGCATGGACAAAAAATTTGCATTATTTTTACATAAGAGTTGACTGAAATATTAAAAATATTAATTCATTTTATGTTTTAACTTAATTTCAAGTGAAATAGCATTTGAGGAAATGATATCATAAATAAAACTTTATTCAAAACATTTAACGCATGTATGACTGCAATTCACTAAACATTTATATCATTTAAGATGTTTACCCTCCCATCACTTGCATGCCATCGACTCTATCCCTACCATCCCTTTTCCAAGTGCTCATCAGTCAGTATACAGTAGTACTACAGAAGCACTACTTTATTGATCTAATTCTTTTCAAAACTACTTTCATAACAATGAAAAACGAATTTACTTTTTAAGTTCAAAAACTCTTCGAAACATAAACTGATTTATAGCTTTAAATGTTTACTATTTATTGATTATTACTCTCTTATCTAAATTACAAATTTCTTTCATTTTTGTTTGGCTTAATTACAATTTATTTAAACACCAGGCTAGTCATTAGTGCAACTATTTTTTATATTACTATTTTTATTATTGTGATAAAAATATTCTGTTATAACTACACTTAAAGTCTTGATTTACTTTTTAAGTTATTTATTATTTGATATATTAAATCAATTTCTACTATAATTATACAATACAGTTAAGTTAAGAGTATAGAAAAGTTGACATTTGTTTGATGTATTGTTTTCATTTGAAAGTCATCGGTTTGCCTGATTTGCTTCAAACTTCCAATGGTATTGATGTTTGTGTTGTTTAATAGAAACACAAAATATATTGTATATAAAGTAAAAGTCAAATCAAATATAATATTTGAGAGTAAAAAGCTTTTTGACACAATAGTGACTGCAGATTGAAAATTGAAATGAATTTCATGTGAAGAGTTCATTGAATTAAATACTCAAGAAATAGATCATACAATTCATATCACAATTGCTGGCAATTTATTGAAGCAGAATATCTAATTCAATGACAAATGTTTAATGCAATAAAAAAATTGTTGTATTCTTCGCATAAAAAATTGTATATAATATAACTAAACATTTAAAATATGTCTTTAAGTGTATACTTGAAAACTTAATGCGATTTTTTTAGTGGGGGTAGTAAACTGGCAGTGAGAAAATGTGTGTGACAGTTAGGGTTGTTACCGCTAAATTTGGTTAAAATTTAGCATAAATTTAACGCAATGTTCAATCTTAACTAAATTTGACTTACTTGTTAGACTTTTTTTAAATTTTGAGTTTAAATGTCTATAAACTTATAAATCTTTAAATCTATAAATTACATTTAATTTTAAATTATAATTATTTTATAACTTTTTTAAAAATAATTAAATAATGATTATTAGGAATAATACTAATATTATTAATGATAGTTATAATTAAACTATCTCTTAATTTTATATATTTGTTACAAAAATTGAAAGACAGTTTTATTTTCAATCTTTTGTATCTTTACAATCTTTAACTAAATATTACAACACTAGTGAGAGTCAAACTGTTATATAAGCAGTAGTCGAGTGAATGAGCGCTTAGAGAAGGCGAGATGCGAAAGCATATTATACATGAAATGATGGCATCACTTGGTTCTCTACCATTCAAACTATTTTTTTGAGAATTCAAAAACTACTGAACCGTTTTAGCCATGAAGTCGTCATTTTTCAAGACTATTCAACAAATTGAGTCAATCATATTTCAACTCTATTTTTAACACTTCTTAAGTTAAGAGTTGCAAAAAAAATACTTTTGATTTCATCTGTTTTTATGCACTAATAAAATCTGTTTTTAAGATAACTTTATACACAAATAATTCACAATTTGGTTTAACACACAAATCTCATTTAGAAAATGGGCTTGTCTAGTTTATTCAAGCACATTTTGTCTAAATATTATTACAAAAATATTTAATATATCAAACTTATTGATTAAGAAATTCATGTGTATGACCATGCTTATATAATGATTAATATTTAAATTAAATTAAATTAAGCTATATTTTTTAAACATTAAATTATTACCAGTTATAGACTATAAATTATAGTCCATAATGTAATTATTAAGTTTTGATTTATTAAAAATTTATCACTCATTCAGCATTTCTTGTTTGAAATTTTTTCAAAAGTATTATTATTTATACAAAATTAGAGATACAAACCATAATAATATTTCACTCGTTATGTTGTAATCAATCAAAAAACAAATCATATATCGAGTTAAATCATCATTGATTATTATGATAGCAAATGAAAAATTGCATTATTTTAGTCAAATGTCTTTTCTTTTCCTTTCACTTATTGTTTTATTTCTCGTCTATTACTCTTCTTACTCTTCTTACTCTTCTTGTTCTTCACATATTTTTTTGTTGCATTTTAACAAAAAAAGCTTCACTTCTTGTTCGCATCATTTGTAGCTTTTAGTCATAAATCTTATAAAGTTATATAAATTTTAATTTATAAATAATTATCATTTTTAAAGCCTTAATGTAAATTAAATCTTTAAAAACTTATTATAGTAATTATAATTTAATTTAAAGTGGGATTTGGTGTGCGACCGAGCTTATATACAAATAATACCGATTATTATTTTCTTTGCCGGAAGTTTTGTTGGTGTAATGTTTGGAAATTTATTATCAAATAAGTAAGTGATTTGTGTTTATTTTGCATTAAATAAATTAACAATAAAATTATTTAATTCTTAAATTAAATATAGATTTGGACTAAAAAGTACATATTTTGTGATGTTATGCCTTCAGTGCCTATTCAGCAGTGGGATAGCATTAAGCGCTCGGTTTGATATGTTTTGTATTATGAGATTTGGTGTCGGATTCTGTATACCAAACATCGCCTCAATTCCTAAAAATCTTTGTGAGTCTAAGAAATTACTAACAAATTAATCATTTTATCCAATTATTTGATTTTGAGTTATGTTATCATTAATAGAAACTAATTTTGGGGTTAAATTAATGATATAATAAAAGAAAAGCAATAGTACATAATGTACTTAATTTATTATATATTGTTATATAACAGCTCTTGAACTGACATCGCAACTCAAAGGACCAAAAGTTTTGTTATTATGTGAATTGTGGCGAAATATCGGCGCTTTATTGTTAGTTTTAGTCTCGTATTTGATCCGAGACTTTAATCACTTAACTGTTGCCATAAGTGTCCCTTTTATGGTATTTTTGTTATATTTGTGGTCAGTATTGATACCAATAAAAAAAGATTATTTAAACTAAAATATAATTTTGTTAAACATTAATATGAAGGCTATATCCGGAGTCTCCCAAATGGCTTATAATGAATGAACGTATCGAAGAAGTGGATAAAATGGTCAGAGATATCGCCAAAACTAATGTCACATTACTTTCTCCTGATTTCTGTATCGCATTGCGGGTAAGGGTTTAATGAACTGAACTCAACAATAATTTGTATCATTTTAAGTATCATTTGGTTTAACATTTGCTTTTCAATTGCAAACACAACTCGTAAGCGAAGAATCCGAGTCGAGTGCGCCCTTCAGACCGAACTGAAGACACAACAAAAACATTGGCCACTCATTCAACTGCTATCTCAACCAAAAATGCCGCTCAAAGTGATTACCATTTGTTTGCTTTATATCACTCACTCTATTACTGACATCGGATTTACTTATTATATAATCGAGTTTTCAGGTAATGATAACATTATTGCATACAATTTCATACAATTTTATACAATTGCTTACAGAATATTCTGTATTAATTTATATGAATTAATCAATACATGAGTGAATTCATTGATTTTGAATTAAAATGAAAACTTTTATTGATGATGGAATATAATTTATATTGAATTGAATTTTGGTGATAATAAATAATGTAGATGATCGAGGAAATGGTGACATATATTATCCATTTTTGGTGGTAATCATAGCCAACTATTTGGGTTTATTGATCGCTCGGATCACTTTGAATCGTTTTGGTCGCAAATATTCCCTAACATTTGGTGATATATTGTCCGCATTCTTCAGTTTGATGAGCGCTTTCGTCAAAAATAAAGACATCAATCTATGCGTTATATACTTCGCGTCGGCAAAAGTGTTTCAATCGTCTTCGCAGTACTGTCTACTCATCTGGTGCTACGAATTACTTCCCATTTCTTACTATTACTCTGTCATCACTTTATGCGAAATAGTGTCTCAATTGGCACTAATATCAGTGCCGATCATTATTTTCTATGTAAGTCTAAACCCTTTTTATGCACTTTTTTTTAAACACAAATGTTTAGCTCAACATTCACTTATATAAACTGTCCGATCGATTCATTTGTTATCATAATTTATAGTAATTTATTGATTTTTAGTTCATTTGTTTGCAAACCAAACCACAAAATTGTTTTTCCAAATACTTTATGTCTTAAATACAATACTTTTGTTTGTAATCATTAATTCTTACGATTAATACTTACAATTCTTACATTTTATTGGTTTGGCACTTATTTAATTTAAAATTTAATTTAAAGATTTTAAAACATTTTTTTTTACATTTAATACATTTATTGGTTTATTTGAAACATTAATAATTAAATTTGTTAGACATGTCTAGAAAGCGTATCAAATAAAATGTCACTTGAGATCAATAAGATGTCATTTTTCAAATAACTAATGCATTTTTTAAATAACTATTAAAGTAATTAGTTTTTAAGCAATAATTTTTTAGATTATATTTATCTATTAATTTAATTAAATATTTAATTTAATTAATACAAATTTGAGTTGAGTTTTTAAATATATCATACATATCTTATTTAATAAAAATTTATCATTTTGTATTAATTACAATATTATTATTATTTTAATTTATTTAATCTGATATTTAGGGAAAGATTAAAAGCAAATACAAAAACATATTACAAATTATATTTAATAATTTATAATTAGTATTAAGTTATGAAACTAATTTGAATAACATTTATTAATATTTTGAAAGAGTAAAAAACGTGAAATATGGATAATGAGTGGAATATCGCTATCGTTATGTTTGTCTATATTTGGTTGTCTACTATTGATCAGTGCTTTACTCGGATTCATTCTTCCGGACACTAATCATCACAAAGTATCCAATTCTTGGCAACAAAACAATATAAGTCTTTCAAATCATTCCCAATGGAAAGATGAATCCCAATATCAAAACCATAAGTAAATGCATTTATTTGTCTATTTTGTGCTATAATTCTCATTATAATTGATTTGATGGGTTAGTCAGGATAAGCAATACAATTGAAGTGCACTCATAGTTACTATACATGTATATCAAACAAATCTTATATAATATTTATTACAATCTTATATCAATGTTTGTCTTATAATCTAATAAATCTGATACTGTATTTATCTATATTTTTTTATTAAAAAACATTATTAAACAATAAACAATAAAATTAGAGAATATGTATATATATATAATGATATATTTAACAAGTTAAAAATTATAATATTCAAGAAATATTATTTATTTGTATATTAATACTTGTACATTTAACTTTAAATTAGAAAAACGCATAAACCAAACGGTATACTTAAGAATAACGGCCCCCAACAACAATCACCAATATTAAGGTATTGATTATAATTATTTAAAAATTTGGCATAAAATTAATTAAATGTTTAGTTTATTAAGAAAACAAGAATTAATGCGACAAAAGGATTATGAATTAGAGTCTATCGATAGGATAACCGAATTAAATGACTCGCCAAACAAGATCTGCACAATCACTAGAGTCACTGTACTCTGAATTATAGTTCAAAATTATTAAATTTAATAAAATTTTATTTAATCAATATTTGTCTAAATATATTGCATTAGTTTATGAAACGGTTGATTTTGGGTCTAATTTATTAAAAGCCAGTTTATAAGCCAATTCTGGTCGTCTGTCCACCGCAGTAACCATATGGTGGACGCGATCAGAGTTGACAACAACGCCGTGATTGTTGATTATGTTGTGTTGCATGCGTTGAATGTCTGACAAGTGTAGACCACGACAGGCATCTTCGATGAGAACAGTTCTGTAACCGTACTCACAAGCGTCGAGTGCTGTGAAGCCAACGCACACATCTGCACATAAACCACAAAGATATACATCAGTGATCGACATACTCTGCAGCAATTGATTGAGATTTGTTTCGCTTAGTCTTTGATTATCCCAAAAGACAGAATAGCTATCGATATGAGAATTGATTCCCTTATAGACACGAATACTATTGTCACTAATTTTGAGAGAAGAGTGTAATTCTGAACCCCAAGTATTCTGAACGCAATGAGTTGGCCATAACTTCTGTTGAGTGGGTGGCGAGCCTTCAAACACTACGGTATCGTATATGAGAATATCTTCGGGTGTCTTGTTATCATCAGTTGTCGTAAATTTACGAATGTTTTTATTGTCAAAGAAAGAGATGTGATCTTTTGGGTGCCAATCGTGAGAGTAAATCACTTTTTCAAAACTTGTGCTTTCAATTAATTGATTAATAACTGGTATAACTTCTTCACCGTTATGTCCAGCAGAGCATTGATTTACAGCTAATGAACCGCTAATGAAATCATTTTGTACATCCACTACAATGAGCGCACTCTTAGGATGAAGTATCACTTGAATCCAATTTTTCCACATTATTTCAAACTCATTCCAACTGATTCTCTGATCGTTATTCGTGTCAAATCTGACAAACAGATCTCTGGCCCATTGAACAGGTATATGATAGGGTGTGTTGTATTGATTCACAAATAGTGCCGATAAGAGTCGGCCAAATGATTTGTGCGTCAAACCATCGCAACCCGATTCGCATAACTGTTGAAAACAAAGTTTAATCATTTGGTTGTCATCACCACAAGTGCTTGTCTTGAGTGAAGCAAATGAAAAGTTGTCTTCGCAAACAACAGTTGATTCATTCATACTTTTCAAATAATTTTCTAATGAAAACCACTAATTAGTTGTATAACTAATATAAAATTTGGTTGAATTATCATAAAAGTCATTTAAATATCAACATATTTATAGCTTTCAAACAAAATTCAGCGAAAGCCACACCTAATTGTATAATATTTAATATGAAATAATGAACAAAAAAATATAATTAATTTATATATTCACAAAACAGTTCATTTAATTCACACGAAAGTTCCGTTTCATACAAATATTAATGAATTATTTCTATATTTTTTTAATGTTTAGTTCAAAACTTTTGATACAAAAGCAATATTATCACAAATGTTCAAATTGTTATATGTTAAAACAATTTTGACCAAGTTTAAAAAACAAAATATTTCATAAAAACTATTAATTTTACTGTCATTCAAACAGCCAATTAATATTCTGGACCACAAACCAAACAACTTATAACAAGTTATATATACTTTCTTATCACTACATCTTTCCTCTTCTTTTTACAGTGCATTTTGAAAATCCCTGAAATGTCGTCAAAATTAAAAGCAATAAATTTTCACTAATTTATTAATTTATGTTTAAATTTTATATTCATTTAAACACGTTTGTTGTTAACTATTATTTATATTCAATTTTGAAATATAATTAAAATATTTTTTGTATACAACACACAAATTCATAATATTCACACTATTTTTAAAGTCGTTAAAACATTTAACAGAATAATTATATTTGTATTTTTGTTGAATTGGTTTTATTGCTGCAAAATAAATTATTATGGTTTAGTGAAACACATTTTATTGCTATACTATTATTGTTATTAAATTAATATTATTAATGATATAATTATTGTATTTTAAATGTGCTTTTAAATGTAATCATGTTATGGTATTGAAGCCAACAAGTAATATATGTTTGCATAGCATGTAATATAATTTTTTATTTCATTTTTATTGTATTCAATACTTTATTCATATATCAAATTATTTGGCATTCAAACAATTATTTGCATCATTAAAGTCATAACTGCATCCGATTCTCCAATTTATAGCCCAAAATAAATTTTATTATAAATAATTTAATTTAATTTAATGCTTAAAATTAAGTTTTATTAAAATTAAGGCAACTTAGATTTATATATATTTAAATACTTTAATTTAAATTTCAAACTAAATTAAAACAACTCCATTTAATCCACTAATAAATTAAATCCAATAAATTATGTTTCGATATTAAATTCTTCAGATTCTTCAGTATCCGAAGGCCTCCTAACCGTTTGATACCATCGATTAGTCAAATCAGTCATTTGGGACTTACAGTCCTTTACTTCCTATTGATAGACATTGAATTACAATCAATACATTCAAATCAACTACACTTTAACTCAATCATTACTTGTTCGGTAAATCTTCGGGTGAAGAATGGCATCAAATATTTGACATCAAATTTAACAAAACCGGTGACATTAGACTTGTTTAAAAAGTTAACTTCGTATTCCTCTTCAGTCAATTCGGACAAATGTTCGGCTTCTATGGCCTGACCCTAAATGTCACACCAATTCGTATATAATTAGTATCTAAATCACATCCAAACTAATTGACAACAAATTTACCATTTCTTTAGTTTTACTTAAACTCAAACCCCGTTTCTGTGTACGTTTCGAACCTCTTCGCCTTCCCCTCACTTTTTTGTCGGCTTTCATATACTTTACAACAAAATATAAATCAATTATCAAATAATTAAAAACAATTCAAACAAAAATAATCAATACCTTCATGACAGGCAATGCTGTGGTTCCCATAACTATTATAGTAAACAATACAATAATAAGAGTAGTTGTGACTACAACTCGCCGTTTCTCATCCTCAAACTCAAGATGCAGTGCCAGAGCGTAGGCAATAGCGCCTCGCAAACCACTAAACCACATGACAAACATCATCTTCTTAGAGATTTTGTGTTCGCGAAAGTAATTGACTGCATATGAAAGCGGGTATATATTGAGAGCCCGACCCGCCAAACATAATATTATACTCCATATGATTAATTCAATTTCAATCTTCATTTTGAAGCTAAATATGGCTAAACCCAAGTATGCAAATACACAGGTTTCTAACAATAAACATTAAAATAGTGTAATTAATAATCAATGCATTTAATTGTTAACATAGTCTACAAACCGGCACAAAAGGCCAGTGTTCTGAGCGTTTGTTGCATTGTAATCTGTGTGACGGGCGATAGGTTGAAATGAGCGTAATGTGACATCACTACACCATTAAACAAAATGGCCATAATTCCCGATAAATGCAATCCTTCTGCCAACCCGTACGGGGCGTATATAAAAACTAACATCATTCCGAATTCAAGGGACGGATGTTTACGCAAATCAATGTATTTAAACACCTAATTATTAAGCAAATTATCCTAAATTTTAAAAACATTTTCAATTATCTTCAATGTCTGTACAAACCAGAGCTGCAATCAATGCAAATGCTGCACCAATTCCTGCTGAACCAAAAAATACTATACCAAACCTAACAAAACCTGTTATAACACTTTAAATCAAATTTTTGTTTTGTACTTTACAAGCAAATAAAACTTATAAAATACCATTAATAACAGCCACACCACCCGATTCGGACGATACAGTTTGGGAGAGTTCAAGTGCAGTAGTGGACAACACTATAGCGACGGCATCGTTAAGTATACTTTCACCAAAAACTAACATATTTAATATGGGATCGATGTCTAAGGCATTGAATATAGCCAGAGTCGCCACCGGATCAACTATTGCCCATCAATATAATGTTATTGTAATTATTGTTAAATCAACTTTGAAATACATGTAATCAGATTTTATAAAAATCAATTACCGGCAGATATAAGAGCTCCGAAAGCAAAACTCTCCGTAAAATTCATTTTATACGCGACGTCAGCCTTAAGACAAACAGATATTTATTTTATTTGAATAACAATGAAGTTGGAAATGACAGTAAACTAAAAATCAATACAAACCAAACCCAAGACGTAAACACCACCGCCGATAATGAAAGCAGATATAGAGGTACCGATGATTGCGAAGACCATAATTGAGCCAATATTTTGAAAAAAGTTGCCTTTATGTAAGTTATATCCCGATTCATATATAATGGGCGGTAATAAGAGCAAGAAAAACATTGTTGGATTCAAAGTCTCTTCTTTCTGTATATTTAATATTTAATTGTATCAATACTTCACATTAACTAATCCACTCATACCTTCCAGTCTCCCATATGTTGATTAGACATTAATTTCATAATCAAACCAATGGTTGCCCCGAGAAATACAACGGCCAACGACTCGGGAATGTATTGAAATTTAGTTTGAATTATAAAATGAATTAATACTATACATGAAGCTGTAAATGATTGGATCAAATAAAATCAAACAATTAAAACAAATCATTCATTAATAGATTAGTTGACATCAACCGACCAATGACTGCGAGCACAAAAAATATAGCCATCGATGAGTGCTTTTCCTCTTCGGCGGCACCTTTTTGTGGAAGAATGGGGTCTTGAGGTGACACCGATGTAGTGGTGGGCCTATCAGTGCTATTGTCACTCATGCTTGTGTTGGTTACTTCAGTACTGATTCAATACATTATAAATCAATTATTTAGACAATTGGTGTCACAATCAAGACATACCTATTGTGGGCCAACACCGAGACCTTAGATATGGACTCATTTACCGCTTGTTTATCATTGTCTTCGCTCACTTGACTTAAATGTCTTCGATGTCTATGCGTTTGATCATCACTTGAATCATCTAAACATTGGACACACTTTTGTGACCAAATATATTGCAATAAAACCAATTGAATCACAATAAGGACTAGACTTTTACTAAACATAATGTAATTTATAAAATAACAATTAACTAACAATTTATAACATTAATTAAAATAATAAATAGTTTTTTAAAATCAATAAAAAATATTAAATAAGTTTAATGTTTGCTTCAAATCAAACATTTTTTGTTTGTTTTAATTATATTTCACTTAAATTGTAGTGTTTTTTAAACACATTTTAACGCCTTATCTAACAAACAATTGAGTTATAAATCAAAACAATTTGTTAATGAAATGCCATTCAATTGGCTGTCAAATGCATTGCAAAACCATAACAAGTGATGTCAACAAACAAATCGATTGGCTTTAAACACCTCACCATAAATGACGGCCCACTGGTTGAGCCCCCAAAAGGACGGGCTGTATTGGAAAGGTATGTATTGGTTGTGATATGTATAGTGACATAATTGATGGTAAATGTCTTGAGGGGTGAGCTCGCAAAATGGCATCGCAACTGATTTTTGACAATTTGGGTAAGTTTTGGGTTAATTAACTTAATTGTGGGTTAAATTGCATTACATTTATATCATAATCATAACACATGACCAAACAATGACCACCGATTGCCTACATCTAGTCGATGGCCATTCAATTTGTCTCTCAACTTCACTCTAAGCTTCAGACTATGTATTGAAGAGTTGAGACCCAATTATTACCACACTTTGAATGGCTTGAGACGAGTGATTGGTTTTACTGGTCGGTAATCGGTTGGGCCAGTCGTGTCCACCCGTCCATTATGTTGACTAAAAACGTGTAGTGATTTGTGGACAAGTAATTTACCGATAGTTATGACCAGTTTTGGACAGTTAGCGACGGGTAGTGTGTAGTTGTGTTGGAACAGCACAACTGCATAGCCTATGCTTAAAGCTATTCTCACAAACTAGTCATCCCTTTCACTACTAATACATTCAATGATTACAAAAACTGTTTATATGATTATAATTAGCTATTATTTGCATATATTTAACACTTTCTAAGCTGTTATTTAAGTAATAATTTCATTGAATTTAACTTATATTCAGTTAAAGTCTATTAAAAGTCATTTAAATGCTGTTTTGGTAGTCTATTAGAAGAGCGGTATTTGAGTAGAGGCTGGGATGGGATGACTGTCCGAACGGCTCATACATTTTCAAAGTTTTCAAAACTATTTTTTTCGCAACTTTTAAAACTTAAAAGAAAAGTTACCAGACTTTCAAAGCAAACACTTTTTATCATTTTGTTTGTAATTATCTTTTCTTTAATGTTTTATAAATATGAACTTAATTTGCAATCAAAATTCATTTATTATTTATTTGGTAATTTGTTATTACATTTGTATAATATTAATACAAATACATAAAGAAAGAAAGAAAGAAAGAAAGAAAGAAAGAAAGAGAGAGAGAGAGAGAGAGAGAGATATTATGTTAAACTGATTTTAATTAATTTAATGAATAAATAATTAAATGGTTATATTAATGATGATTAGGTGTGCCAACCCTAGACAACCAAACAGTTTTAGCCGTTCAGCAACTATTCAATGACACCAATTCAAACATTGTAAACACAGGTAAGATCGCCAACTAATAGTTGCAATTAATAGTTGATTTGTAAAGAAAACGAGACATTTATTTAATATGGTTTTACAATGCATTTTAATTGATTTATTCATATAAAAAGATGGTGAGGAGGAAGAAGATGATGTGTTTCAATGTGGAAAATGCAAGAAACAGTTTTCAGTATTGAATACATTTGTCAGTCACAAGAAAGAGTGCGGACGAGTTGGCAGTAAAACCACTCTTAATAGAAATATCAACCAATTATCGCACTCGAGTCAAGACAACCATTCTTTAGCTAATCTCAAGAGCAATGATGTCTCGTCACTGAGCTCTCACTTAACACTTCCAACGAGTGTTATTCTAAGCGAATCCGATCTCTTATCGCTGACCACAAGTCTTGAGCACAACATTGGAAGCATCTCTTCAATCAGCCCATCGGGTCTCAACATAACCGGCGATAGCTCTTTAGGTGGTAGTGATGGTAACGATGCGTTTTCCATACTGTCTAGCCTTACATCCAATCACAACACTATTCAAACAACTAATAGTGTAACCACATCGCAAAGTCTTGGTCTACCCGTCTCTCTACTCAATAATTTAGTTTCAACTCCTTTTTTAGTCCAAACGGCCAACACTTCAAACAATTGTTCATTAAATACAACATCAGTTACTCTTCCCTCAAACTTTGTACTAAATCTTCAATCAAATGCTTTGAACAATAACTCGATACCAATAGTGATCGCCACTTCAAATGTGTCTCAAATTACACCGACTATCACTCAAACCAAATCATCTAATGTTTCAAATATTAAACCAAAAGAGTCCCAAAATAAGCAAAATGTTCAGCAAAAAAAGCAATTGGACGCAGCTATCCATGTATTGCCCTCATCTGATCTCAAAGCATCCACACATAAGACACGCAAACGAATTATAAAAAGTGATTTATCGGATGTTTTGAATCCAACATCTCCTAAGAAATCGGCTAAATTGAAATGCTCTTTCTGTGACCGTATGTTAACTGTGACAGTTTTGTGTATTTTATTCATTGAATTTCAATTGTATTTCTTATTGAATTTATAGGCAGTTTTAATAAGAATTTTGATTTACAACAACATATCCGATGCCATACGGGAGAGAAACCGTTTCAATGCATAGGTTTGTATAGAATTTATAGCACTTGTGTTTTAAATTCATTGCAAAATAATTTAATTTTTATATTTAATTATAGTTTGCGGTCGAGCTTTCGCACAGAAAAGTGAGTTATATAACCATACTACAATTTAATTAAGGCATCATTTATTAACATTAATTTCAATTGACAGGTAATGTTAAAAAACATATGCAAACGCATAAAGTATGGCCCGACGGGTTAGCGCATACACTTCCCCCTCAAACCAATGTTAGTAGTGATGTGTCTAAAGATATCGATGAGGAGAGCGTTGATGAAAGCGATAAAATTATTGAATCAGTTGATAGCAGTTATGTGTGTCCGTACTGTCCATATAACGGCAAAACCTATTTTGAACTCAAGAGTCACATGAAATCTCATAAAAGAGAAAAAGTTTACAAATGTATACAGTCTTCGTGTGGAGTAATGTTTTCAGATTTGGAACCATTTTTAAGTCATATTCAAAGTCACGAAACAGATATGATCTATAGGTGTCATCAGTGCAATAAGACATTCAGCGGACTCTATGATCTGGGACTTCATCAGTACTCTCACTCTCTATACCCAAATCAAGGCTCACGAACGGGACAGAGGTTTGCTTATATCTATTGACTTACAGATTGGTCTGAATATATTTATTTGAATGTTAGATATTTTCGGTGTCAGAAGTGTCTGAATAAGTACACAACTCTGGCCGCTCTGGAGCACCATTTGGCTACATCTACCCATCACTATCCCTGTCAGAACTGTAATAAAGTGTTTCCCTGTGAACGATATTTGAGACGCCATTTGCTCACTCATGGATCAGGTCTTCATATTTGTCAGTATTGCGAGAAAACATTCAAAACGGCTAACTATTTGAAAGTTCATTTAGTCATTCATACGGGTATGTGATTTCATGTTTTCTTACATATTAAACCCCAAATCTAATTGACATTTAAATGAATGTTTAGGTGAAAAACCATTTGCTTGCAATCTATGCGAAGCGGCTTTCAATCGTAGAGACAAACTAAAGCGCCATAAACTGGTTCACGATCCCATCAAACGATTCAAATGTCCATTTAAAGCTCATACCGGTTGCCCTAAAGAATTCAATAGACCCGACAAATTAAAGGCACACATATTGACCCATAGGTTTGTATAGAAATTAAGTTTTATTTTAAGATTTTATAAACAAATTGTTAATTTGAATGGTCATCAGTGGTATCAAACCTCATCAGTGCAGTGTATGTCTGCGTTCGTTCTCACGTCGAGCCCATCTCCGAGAGCATCAAAAAGGACACGAAACCACCCAAACGACTGTCACAACTACCACTACGACCACAATCACACCCTCTAATACGGCAAACAAAACAGATTTTATAACACTATTTGATTGTCAAAATTGTGGCAATTTATTTGCTTCAGAACTTGATCTAAAAAAGCACTCGTGTATCGCAACTTCTAATACAAACGTTACCATTAAGTCTAAAAGAAATCAAACTAAAAACGTAAAAATTGCTAAGAAGGCCAGTGCGACCAGTAGTTTGGCATCGATGACTACAAGCACTCTAACCAATAGCAGTATAATATCTCCAAAAACAAAGACAAAGCCATCTAACGTGAATGCGACGCTCACAACAGCTGTATTGGGCGATTCATCCGAACAGATGACTCCCAAAGATTCATCAAACAGTGAATTCACGTTTCATTTTCACGACGGACTGTCCGATGACATACCCACCGCTCACATAGAGATAATTACCGCACCCGTCGATATTGGCGGCTCTTTCCCGCCAATCGTGACCATAGATGGCATACAGTATCCAACGATTCCTATACTAACCAACACTATGAGCGATTGTGAGGACAACGACAACACTAACAGCAAAGAAGAGATGTCGACAAAAGTGATGATGACTACCATTCCATCACTCAAATGAATTGATATTTGAAGCACTCATTTCGCACCACATATTCATATTTATGATTATTAATCAACTCTTAAACCGAATTAAACCATATAATGGCATATATTTTACAACACAATAATGTATCTGATTTTCTATATAAAAAGTTTATTTAAAACTAATCATACAACTATGTTATTTTGCGTGAAGAAAACGTCACTACAGCAAGTACTATAAGTTACCTTGGTTACCTATACACTTGCTATAGTGACGTTTTTTTCACACAAAATCGCATAGTTGTATGATTCATTGGTGTCTAAATCAATGGATAAATTTAATTTAACATTCAATGAAATAATCATTATTTTATTTGATATTTTAAATATATTGTACATAGAATTTAACAATAGTTTTATATTTATATTATATAATATTATAGTGTATTTCAAGCAAAATACTCTGTAAATCACTCTGAACTTAGAAACTAGATTTAAGTGTATTTTAAGTAAACATTAAAAGTGTTATCCAAAAAACAATGTCTATATTTTGCATTAGTTTTGTTTAATAGAAACTATATTTTCAATATCATTGTGAAGTTGTATTGCTTTGGCTTTAAGTGTATTCATTTCGGATTCAAAAAATCTCATTATTTTGATTCGTCTCTCTTTAGAGCTCAGACTAGATATGTCTTCCATTATCTTCAGCAACAGATTGCGGTCCAAAACGATGGGTCCCTCTTCGCGGACATAGAAAGTGGTCTTTTGGTTAATGCGAGGAATGTATGGCTCGCGTGTGGGCAACACATCATCCATTCCCAAGTGATAAATGGGAAGCACTTCTACTTTTCGGCCGTCAATCTCATCGTCAAAGATATAGTCCAATAAGAGTCGAGACAAACCCCACTTCAACTCATATGACGGTTTCGGTTGTTGATCGATGTCTTCGGTCACATTTACATCGGTGTCGAGTCTCGGGTTAATTGTATCCATTTGTTTGTCTTTCAAAACCACTTTTCCTTCGGGAAAGAAGTGCAGCCATTGTCCATCACGTAACAAATCCAACGCAAAGTCCATCGCCGGTTGATATATACCTTTGCCTCTAATTATCGGAAATGTCTTTCCCATCGCGAAGAACATTGAGTATAAATTGTTTGTAAAACAAATCTCTTGAGCCGCCGCTGACCATCGGTGACGGCCAGAGTTAAGCTGCCACTTGAATGGTATCAATGAACCCCACATTAGCGGGTCATCCAAACACGAGGAATGGTTAGATATGGTGATCAATGGTCTCTTATCTTTACTATAGTATTGTCTGTTCAATGTGTCCAATAAGACCCGATGATTGTGCACTCGAGTCGAGTTCAGCCATTGGATCCAAACTTTGCTAATCAACCCAATGGTGGGTACTATCACTTTGGACCCAATCTTCCACTTTATATTAGACTTCTTGTGTCTAAATTTGGTCAAAAGTGATGGCCATTCAACACAATTCATGGCTAATATCGGTAACATTCAAAACTCATGAGTCGATGACCAGTCGATGCATACAAATAAAAGTATAAATAAACAATCGGTTGACTAATGGATGTCCCGATAGATAGCATTGCAATGCAATCAATGCATGACTCGACTGACTGACTGACACATCGCTCTCTCTTTTGAATGCAAACTCTGTATTGAAAACAATGCGTTCAACACATCCAACACATTGAGACACACATCTACTCCAAGATCTCTGACCACCAATTGCTTTCAACTTCAGTGACCACCACATCATATAAACCCATAATGTTTTCTAAATTACTGTTAATTGTGTTACTATTAGTTCCCTTATCTGTTATTCTTCAGCAAAATGGTATAAACAGTTTGTTTTGATGGCTTACGTGGCATTCGTGTCCACCAGTTTGCATGTCTTTGAATGGTGTCTAATGAGTGACCACTTTATTATCAGGTCTTCACAACTCGATGGCGATGGCGGCCGAAGAGGGTCGCAGTGATGAGACGGCAGACCCCGTCGAGGGAGAAGATGAGGCCAACGTAGAGGACAGCGATATCTTGAAAGCCGGTGATGACGCCGACGATGACGATACCGAAAATCTTCAGTTAAAGTCATCGCCAGATATCGACACATTCTTCCTCTTCACTAAACCATCTCAAAGTTCATTAGGTTTGCAAATGTTTGACCACTTTTTTCGTCAATTTTACACTTAAATTGATAAATTGAATGATAAGTGGATTCAAATGAATGGTGTAATTGTGTTATCTATTTCTTCAGAACTTCCGGCCGGAAAAGAGGTTCACTTTTTGGTTGGTTTTGCTAATAAGGGATCCAAAGACTATGTCGTCGACTCGATGGACGCCTCCTTCAGATACGCTCAAGACTTTAGCTTTCATTTGCAAAATGTATGCTATTATTGACTAAAGTTTGCAAACAATTTAACAAATTATTGTGCAATTAGTTTACAGCCATTGCTTACAATCGTTTGGTTAAACCGAAACAAGAGGTAACTTTCGCTTATCAGTTCTTCGTGAGCGAGGCCTACAGCGCCCGACCCTATGGTTTCACTGTTAACCTCTTCTACAGAGACACTGTATGTATTAAAACATTTGAATGAATAGTGTAATGAATGGCTACTAATGAATAACTTGATTTGTATGTCAATGGCAGACCAGCAACCAATACTTGACTGCAGTCTTTAACGAAACCGTATCTATCGTTGAATTGGATGAAGGATTAGACGGCGAAACCTTTTTCTTATACGTGTTTTTGGCAGCTGTTTTCGTCTTAGTTGCTGTTGTCGCTCAACAGTTCTTTGTCTCATTTAGCGTATGTTTTTTGTGTTGATTTGTTTGTTTTGAAAGAGTTATGAAAAAATAATTTTGCATAAAATTTACAGAAAAAGCACATTTCGTCGTCTAAGCCGAAGACCGAAACGGGAACTTCTAATCCCAATGATGTCGACTATGATTGGTTACCCGAGGAAACGCTTAATTCATTCAGTATGTCATCAAAAGTGTTACAGAAATGCAGTTAAAATAATACATGAATTGGTTTTACATTTGACGAACAGATAAGTCACCGAAAGTGAGACAATCTCCTCGACAAAGACGAGTCAAACGAGGGACGGGCTCAGCAGATGACTAGACACTAGTGCCTAATATATTACTCACCAAATAGAGAGAGAAGAATGTCTGAAATTATCTTTAAAAGTAATATCCAGTCATTTGTTACAAGAAAATTGTGTTTTTTGCTATCATTTAAATCCGAAAAAAACATTTTTATATATGGATTCAACGAAAAACTAATGAATGCATTCCATTTGATTTTGAAATCAGTTTTAATTTGTTTTTGTTTTGTTTATTATCTTTTTTGTGCCACAATATCATTACATCTTTTGGTTTAAAATCATATATATATTTTTCAGGGATTTTATCAATACTTTAAGATTAGTTTAGATTTGTTTGATATAATTATAATTGGAATAATAATAAGGGAATGAATTTGATTTGAAATATATAACTAATATTTACAGTAAAACTATTGCATATATTGTTTAATACAATATTCATTGAGACATAAATATAGTGAGATTTTTATAGCATAGCACCCGACTCTTCGTCGACCGGCTGACCAGTATGTGAAGCGTCAGCGCTTGCGCTCACTTTTCCCATATATTTTTGCTGCAAATTTCGGGCTATTTTTGTGTATTCGTTGTCAAGACTTTTGATGAAAGGACTGTTTAGTCCGTTGACTATAGCGTTGTCATCCATTTGATCGAAACCATCCAACAGTGTTGTCAATGAATAGATCTCTTGATCTTCAATATAACTGTCGAATAAAGTATTGAAGTTTTATTGACACAAAATAAATGAGTGATGATTCAAATGGTATACCCTTTTCCTGTTCTGAAGGCCTTTTGTGCGGACACGACATCGTCACGGGCCAACTCAATCAACACAAGACCTACATAAAGGCGACCCAACGATTGATTATCTTCGGCCTCTAGCGTATAGTTCATGGCTTTTCTCAGCCACTCGATGGCGTCATCATATCTCTTCAGTTTGAGATAAATGCGAACCGATTTATTGGCGTATTCTGCGGCCTGTCTGTGCCTTTCTTCCAACATTGTCACTTCAGACGCCTGACCGTACCATTCGGCCGCCTTTTCCGGCTTATGACTCTCAATCATCCTTTCAATTAGTTAAATGTTTTTGTTTAGTAATACAATCAACAAATGCCGATACTTACTGAGCGCCCCGATTCAGTACTAGCGCTGCCGTGTCCACCACCCCGTGCTCTCTATACAGATGACACGCTTTATCCATATATTTGATCATTGAATCCCAATTATTCATGTCTTTGCATACAATGGCTGATTGTTCAAAGCATCTGTCAAAACCATTGGTTAATTGTTAAACTATTTTGTCAATTAGTTTACTTACTTTGCACCCGAAAAGTAAGACTTGTTTCTCAGATAACAATCTCCAGCTTTTAGGTGAGATTCCAGACACTTGTCGGGCATTTGTAGGGCTTTAAAACAAGTGGCTGTCAAACAGTCAGTTCATTAGTTACAACAATTACCAATCAATTTATAGCATAATTAATAAATTTATATAAAATACCGGCTCTCGAGTACTCATTGGCCGCCAAATCGTAATCGGGTGTCCATTTAAGAAGTCCTTTCTTTAAGCTAATTAAGTATCAAATCATCTGTCAGTATATAAGTTGTCCATTGAATTTAGTTATGAAATCATTTCAAACTTACTGTTTCTCTGCCCTATTATAGCATTCATTGGCTTCCGATAACTTATCACTCATTTTGTTAATTAATTATTAAATTAATTATTTACTTAATTGACTTACAATTCAAATCAATTGACTAAACATTAATGCATTTATTATGACTCGAGTAGTAAACACAACACAACATCTGCTAATCAATTCATTTACTCATATATTGTCCAAAAGGTGTCTATTCCTATACAGAATCCCATACAGAATATGCTGTACAACCAAGCATATAGCCATGCTAAATGTGCTTGTTACATTTACACTATACTATTTCTATTACATTATATAATAATTAATCATTCATTTCAACATTCATAACAATATTTAAAAAGTGTTAAATCAATCAATATATTATTAATACGTTAAATATAATATAATTTATTGAATATATTGTATGAATTAAGACAGCGTTTAGTTACAAAATAATATTTACTAAATATCTAATTGATATTTAATGTTTCAAATTGCAAAATCATTTGGCAATATACGTGGCACTTATAATACAATAATTGTAATAGTTATTGGATACTTAACCACTACTACTATATAGGTTGGTGCACATTAAAGTATAAAAAGGAGTGTCTCTAATATGAACTCAAAATAATTTAAATATTATAGTGAA
>JAQIWK010000078.1:0-26234 GCA_034695265.1 Dissorhina ornata | reverse complement strand
ATTCAAATTTTAAATTATTAGTAGAGTATTTAATTGATAGCAATAAGTAGGTGTTAATCGTGAATATTCACACGTTTTGGTAAAATTCAATGTTTTTAACGATAATTTTATAACATTTAAAATAATTTTAAAAAACAATATTAACATTAAAGTAATATTTTATTTTTAAAAAAGTAATTAAGCAAATTTATTTTATTACAAATAAATTCATTTATAGTTAATTTAGTTTTAAAAAATAGATAAAAATTTGACGCTTTTTAAAAAACTAATTTACTAGTAATGAAAAGTTATAACTTATTTATTTTTTAAAATATATTTATATAATTTGTAAATTAATTGGAAAGCATTTCTATGAATAATATATTAATAGGAAGGGTACCTCATTTGTTGGTGAATAACATTACTATTGTCTAGTATTAGCGGCGGTAATGGTGTGGTGGCCGAACTGGTCGAACCGTTTAATATATCAGCACTTCTTCGTGGATCATACGATGGACTCGTTTGGACAGCAGATGTTGTGTTGAAATTGTTGTTGTGCTGGTGATAGGCCGGCATTGACGCCGCACTACCGCAACCATTTAAACTAAATTAAATATTAATTTATTTAAATTTTGTAGTTTTATTTTATGTAAAAATATACAATTTATGTAATTATGTCTAAATTGTTGTAAAGATAAATTTATTTCATAAATTTAAACTTAAATAAAATGAATACTTAAATATTATATTTTTATAAATAAAACTAATTTTTTTCTATAAATAAATTTTTATATTAATTTAAATAATAAATTTATTTCCTAAATAATGTGCAATATTATTAAATAATTTGTATATGCATGTTCTGGCATGTGTCTAGGACAAATCAAGCAAACCATCACTCTCAAAATTATTCTGTTATTTAAAATGTGTTGCTTGAACATTGCAAATTTGAAATATATTACTTTAAATTATTTAAAATAATTTAATTTTTGATTAATTATGTAATTGTAAATTAATAATAAAATAATTTTAGGCAATTTTTAGTCATATTTTAGACAATTTAAATATAGCAACATTTGATTTAATACATTATACAATATTAAATTTTTTATAAGACAAACCTGTATTGTGTTTGAAGATTAGCGAAAGTCCAGTGCGGGAAGTCATTGGATGGATTTGAGACATTACAGGTGCTATAGTTTTGAAAGTAGTGTTTGGTTTGATCGGTTTGAAACGGAGATATATTGGGCGCTATAAGTGGTGCCGATCCGGTCATGTCGTAGAATCGGTGCCGCGAATAGCCGTTCATATTTGATGAGGAATTCATATATGATTTGGTTGGCTCGTAGGGAGATGTCCTAATCATTATAATTAAGTTTTGTCAATTTGAATTTGAT
The DNA here is from genome assembly GCA_034695265.1 of Dissorhina ornata. Taxonomy (NCBI): domain Eukaryota; kingdom Metazoa; phylum Arthropoda; class Arachnida; order Sarcoptiformes; family Oppiidae; genus Dissorhina; species Dissorhina ornata. Next base: position 24,858 of record JAQIWK010000078.1, on the reverse strand, counting down.
TTCATATTAAAATATATAATATTAGTAATAATAATAATAATCATCTAATTTAAAGCTACACACAGTACCCATAAAATTATAAGTTATAAGCATAACTGCAAGATTGAAATTAAATCATTGTTCAATCATTGAATATAATTTTTATATTTTATTATATACTAAAATAATATATAGACTAACGTATAATTTATAGTTAAAATTTGTATTTTTTTAAAATAAATAACATCTAGGTAAATATATTGTTATGTAATGTAATATTTAAATTCTAACAAAATTTAAAAAGTACAATTTCAATTACAATAATATATATTAAAACATATAAATAGACTAAAGAGTAATAAAAGTCGATTAAATTGTTAGCCCAAGTCTAGAGACTAGACTTTGGCTTACGATTAAGAGATGCAATGGCTTTAAAAGAGTTACTAAACTAAAGTGTTAAATATTAGAAGAGTTTGTGGGAATAAAGTAATTTGAATATACATAGTATGATATGAGAGTAATAATAATAATATGTTAATACCGGTTACGTTTGATCTTTTTTCGGCGCTTATAGTTTCCATCGACAAACATATCTTCATAATTGGGATGAAGTGCCCAATAATTGCCTTTTCGTTCATTAGTTGTTGATATTTCTCTGGGAATCTTCATAAAGCATTCATTAAGACTTAGATTATGTCTAATACTGTTTTGCCAGCCTTTGTCTCCTTTCTTAAAATAGGGATACTTTTTGCAGATAAAGTCATAAATGCTGGCCAATGGAAGTCTCTTTTCGGCCGATTCTTTAATAGCCATTGTAATCAATGCCACGTAAGAGTATTGTGGCTTACATTTGGGATCAATTGGATGAATTTGGTCCACACTGTCTTTAGATGAGCCATTCATACTTATATTATCGCTTAATTTGTCATCACTTTTTAAATTAAGTTTTGTTTGATTTGCATTTAATAATTGTGATTGTGTTGTATATACAATCAGGTCTTCTGTGCCTACAGTTTAATTAATTTGTATTTATAAATAATTGTCTTTATTTGATATAATTTACAAAATATTTACGCATATTATTCATAATTATTTAAACAAATTATTAAACAAAACACATATTTCATACAAATGATAATAATTTTAAAATAAATATTTTTAATTAATTATTTTTATTGTATACATTTGAAATAATAAATGATAATTTTTTTATAAAGCATTTTAAAGTTTTATAAAAATCTGCGCAAAATTTTTAATTTAATATCTACCTTGCTATTCAATAAAAGTATAAAAATTAAATTATAATAATTTTTAAAATCTACTTCAATAATTTATTATATGTAAATTAAATTGTAAAAACTTTTAACTATAAATAAAAGATTAAAAAACAAATAAAATATTATCTTTAAATACTTACATTCAGTTTTGATAGGAATGACATCTTCTAAAAGTGTGGGACATTTACTGTATTTATTATGGATGTCATCCATAATAATGGACTATAGATTGGTCTTAAAGAATGGGAAGCAAACCAAACACTAAATTAAAATTAAAATACAATGAAATAGAGAGCAATAACTGTGTCTCTCTTGTGATGGTTAAGAGTTACAATCCATCTGTCGGTTTGTGTTAATCAGACAAAAAAGTGTTTCACCAAAAATAAAAAAATATAAAATATATATATATATAATATATTTATATAAATATAATATTAATATGTAGTAAATATATCGCTGTCTTTAACTCGTCTGTTTGTATAGCATTTAAAATATACAATATATTAATTATGAGTCTAGTTTAACATAGATAAATGGGTGGTTTTTATTTAGGCATATTATATAATTGTTTGAATAACTTTTAACTGTAAACAAACTTTTGCTATTCGTGTTTATAATCATAACAAGTCATTCAAAACGGTATTTATTGGTCTAATATTTTGTTGAAATGATTCATATTATAACTTATATTAGTGTTATTTTGACTTTTTTCTAAACACATCTTTTTCATCGGTTCCGTTATAAGCGTTTGGAAAGATTTGAGATAAAAAGTATAAGCATTTTAGACTAAAACTTTTAGTATATAATTGACATCCAGGTGCACATCTCACACCAAATACATTTTTATTATTATTTAATAGATTTTTTTGTACATTTTGTACAACAAATTTATTGAATACACTATTATTTTTTGTTATTTTTAAAAGTCATTTCTAATTTTTAAATAATCAAGTGTTTAAACATAATTAAAATTTGCCTCCTGGGTATATTATCAATAATTATATTTTTAAAAATAATACTTTATATTTAAATTATAACTGTTGATTTATTGTTTCAATGCATGTATTAAATGTTTTTAAATAACCATAATTGTTAACTTTATAACTTTTAAATAAAGTTTTAAAAAATATCATAAAATATTAACAATAATTATAGGATAGTTATAGATTCATATCAAATAAAAACAATGAATATATAATTTTAAATCAGACGGAAAATGAGTGTTTGAGTGCAAACTATTAACATAATAAAAAAGTGTAAACCGATAGCTTAGCAAATTGCACAGAGTGTTAATACTTATATCATTTTAATGTATAAAATTACTGCCATTTGGATGCTTTACAACTATTTTTCTCCTGTTTACATATCAGATAATCATTATGTTATATAACTCTCTCTCTCTCCCTCTCTCTCTCTCTCTCTCTCTCTCTCTCTCTCTCTAAATGTTTATATAAAAATTTGCCGCTTAGTTAAGTCATCACTACTGTATTTGTCCTTTAATCCCATTATATGTTTGCATCTCAACTAAAGATCAAACTTATTACAATTTAACTAATTTGAACTAGATCACAATTTGAAAAGTTAAAAAATAAATTGTAATTTAGTTTTTAAAAATTTCTTTTACACTAAAGATTATAATGTAAATATTAAACACTATATTTTATTTAACTTGTGATAAGATTCTTGTATAATATAGTCTATAATTTATATACAATGTGTATAGTGTATCAATTATTTAATACTATTAATTTCTTATGAAGCATTTTTAAAAAGTCAGTAATTTAGTATATTAACAATAGGTCTTAAACTATTTGTCCATATTCACACGTTCAATCAATCATTATTTTACAATTTTAACTAAATTTATTTTTATATTTCATTAAATTTTAACTATAAACTAAATTGTTGTATTTTATTTTTAAAAATATGATAGTTTAAAATATATATTGAATTATAGGTTGGATTAGTTAACTATTTATATAACTTATATACAAAAAAAAGTTTTTATAATAGACTATTATTAATAGTATATTAAACAATTAATTTTTAAATAAAACATTATGTTAGTTAAATAAACTTAAAAGTTTTAAAAAAGTTGATATAATTGATAATATTATAATTATTTATGTTTACATAGCAATTAAATTTAAAATTATTATTAGTAAACAAATTTCAAATTAATATACAACACCTAATAATTATGATAAATATTTATAATTTAAATAAAATATACACATAAATAAATTGAGATAATTTTAAAAACTTTATATCATGTGAAAAGAAATGGACAATAATTTTCTACTATTAAACTTTGTAAATTAAAAAATATATTATAAAGATGAAAATAGTTTTGGATAATTGTGGTAAAAGATGACAATATTTAATTATCTATTTTAGTTTTATAACAAATTTATATATAACAGCCAATTTTATTAGTCACTAGTTACTAGTGCAGAATCTGCACTGCAGATATAAAAATTTAATTTAAATATAATTTAGAATATATCTTGATAAATAAGTTGGATATTTTTTATTTAATAGTTTATATTATAAACTTTATAAGTTATAAGCCGTATTATAGATTAAGCAATAATATTGTAGTTATGTAATATCGAGATCATATTTCAGTACAACTCCAGGTAACCATTTGTTGGGTCTGAAATTCAGACTCTGAATAAAAGTCTTAATTTAAATCATCAAGTTTTTTATCATTTTCTACTTTTAACTATTGCTAATAATTTTATCTTGAACATATAAAAACATTTCTTAAAATCTGAAAATAATATAATCTAAATTTTATATAAATAACATTATATTTATATTAAAAAAGTAATTTTAAAAAATAAAATATTTAAATACAATTTTTGTATTATTATAATATTTTATTATAATTACATTATTCATTGGCTTGTCTACTTTATCAGCTTTTAAATAATGATTTAATTTATAATTAAAATTTTATATAACAAACATGTAATTTATAATGTTATTATAAATTATAATCACAAAAATAAGTATAAATCTAATCAAATAAATATTTGTCAATAATAAAAGATAAAAATTAGTAAAAGTAATTTTTTAATACAGATTATTTCACTTGATAAACTAAATAATTTAAGTTAAATTAAAAATCAATATATAATGTAATGCGCATTGGTTATTACCAAGCTTAAATTTTGTATGTTTGTGTCTTTAGTTAGGAAATATACTGAAGGACTTGACTTTACATCATATCCTACCAAAAAATCTTTAGAGATAACAGAACCGCATACTTTTATAACTAAAAAGTTTTTAGAAAATAAAAAAAACTTGTTTTAAAAAATACTTAAATAAAATTAGTATTTTTAAGCTTTTTCAGCATTACTGGTGTCAGATGTTTTAAAATATAATTACTTATAAATTTTTTAATTTATATATTAATTTAGCGGACAATTATGTCAATTTATATGTGTTTACAAAAATTAAATAAAAATTTTATTATAAAGTTATGTAAAGATAGTGTTAACAATCAAAAGCGATTGTTATCGTTGGGAATAGTGGGTGCGCCGACCTCTGCCGGTCAGTGTAAGTCTGGTGTAGAATTAGGTCCAAAATATCTTCGTTTGGCGGGTCTTGTAAAACAAATTCAAGATTTAGGACACAATGTGATTGATTATGGAGATATACCTGTAAAGACCAGTAATCATTCAACTAATAATCAAACAAATCATTTAATTAAAAATGAATTAGAAGTTCAAGAGATGTGTTCACAACTTTGGAGTTTAGTTACAAAAGTGGTCAGAGATGACAGAATACCCATCACATTGGGAGGCGATCACAGTATAGCTATGGCATCAATTGGTGCCAACGCTACCCATCACACGGTTAATAGTAATGATGATATATGTGTGTTATGGGTGGACGCGCACGCAGACATCAATACAGTGTCCACTACCAGGTCGGGTCACTTACACGGAATGCCCCTATCGTTCCTCATTCACCAAATCAAACATGTTTTCAATAATCCAAACGACAAGTGTCTTAATTTCAAGTCTTGTATTGACGCCAAAAATATTGCTGTTATTGGTTTGCGAGACGTCGAGTCGAGTGAAGTGAATATAATTAAAAAGTTAAATATAACTCATTATTCAATGCAAGACATCGACAGAATTGGCATTTTAGAGACAATGGCCCGTACTTTGGATCAAATAAATCCCAGATTAGATAAACGAATACACGTTAGCTTCGATGTGGACGCCATAGACCCGTCAGTAGCGCCCAGTACTGGCACTCCAGTGCCCGCAGGACTTACTTTGAGGGAAGCATTTTGTATTGGAGAAGAAATATTTAAAACAAATAAGTTATGCGGTCTGGACTTCGTTGAAGTTAACCCACAGATTGGCGACCAAAATGATGTTAACAACACTATTGATTGCGCCCTTAATGTTATCCTTTCATTTATGGGCAAATCTCGTATCAATAATTATATCAAATCTTGTAAAAATTAAATTAAAAAACTTATATATTAATTGTAATAATTGATAAATTATCAATGATAATTAATATAATATATTGGATTTATGATTATCCAATGAAATTATTTAAATTATTGTTTTTTCAATTAGACTGACAATTAGATTTGAAAGCAAAACTTTCAAACAAATTGATAAAAAAAGAAATAAAATTATAAAAGAAATAAAATCTCAATTTTTATTAATATTAAAATTAAATTAAAGAAATTTTATATTAATTCCAATAATAACTAAATTTATTTCAAATAAATAGAAATTTGATGACAAGAAGGTGAACGTGAAATATGAAAATGAGAGCTAAACCTAACGATTAATTTACAAAAATGGGGTTAGAGTTCGTCCTTTTCAGAGTCAGGACCGGCTTCACCGTCAGGTCCACCACCAGGTGCGGGACCGGCACCGGCGTATAACTTGGCTATTATAGGCTGTACCGTGTCTTCCAACTCTTTCTTCTTAGCTTTCAATTCACTGACTTCTGACTCTGAGTTAGACTCAAGCCATTTGATGGCCTCATCGACCGCTGTCTCAATTGTTGTCTTCTCTTCGTCGGTGATCTTTCCGCCAAGTTTTTCCTTATCTGACAACTGGTTCTTCAGTGAATAAGCATACGATTCCAACTCATTCTTGGCCTCAACCTTAGCCTTTACTTTCTGGTCGTCGTCGGCAAACTTCTCGGCGTCTTTGATCATACGCTCAATATCTTCAGGTGTGAGTCGGTTGTGATCGTTAGTAATAGTAATCTTTTCTTTATTGCCGGTTCCCTTGTCTTCGGCCGAAACCTTCAGAATGCCGTTAACGTCGATCTCAAAGGTCACCTCAATTTGAGGTACACCTCTTGGGGCGGGAGGAATGCCAGTCAAATCAAATTTACCCAACATATGGTTGTCTTTAGTGAGCGGTCGCTCGCCCTCATAGACTTGAATAGTGACGGTGTGCTGATTGTCTGATGCCGTACTAAAGATTTGAGATTTCTTTGTTGGAATGACTGTATTTCTGGGAATCAATTTAGTCATAACACCGCCAACGGTCTCAATGCCCATAGTTAGAGGATTCACATCCAAAAGAACTAATTCTCCGGTGTCTTCTTCGCCCGACAACACTCCGGCCTGAACTGCGGCGCCAAAAGCAACTGCTTCGTCAGGATTGATACCACGAGTGGGCTCTTTGCCATTGAAAAACTCTTTGACTGCAAATTCAATTCAAATTAGTAATCAAATTTAAAAACAATTAATTCAATGCAAGACTTACCCAACTGTTGAACTTTGGGAATACGAGTGGAACCGCCGACTAAAACAATTTCGTCGATGTCTTTCTTCTGGAGATCGGCGTCTTCGAGCACTTTCTGGACGGGTTTGAGTGTCGATCGGAACAAATCCATATTCAACTCTTCAAACTTAGCTCTGGTGAGCACTTCGCTGAAGTCTTCGCCGTCAAACATCGACTCGATCTCAATCCTCGCCTGATGTGCGCCACTCAATGTTCGCTTCGCTTTCTCCACCTCTCGTCTCAACTTCTGAACGGCTCTGTTATCGCTTCGGATGTCTTTTCCGGTCTTTTTCTTATAAAGTTTGATGAAGTGCTCCATAACTCTTTGGTCAAAGTCTTCACCACCCAAATGAGTGTCACCATTAGTCGACACCACTTCAAACACACCGTTATCGATGGTAAGAAGTGAGACATCAAAGGTACCGCCGCCCAAATCAAACACTAATATATTCTTTTCGCCCTCTCTTTTGTCCAATCCGTAAGCGATGGCCGCAGCCGTCGGTTCGTTAATAATGCGCATAACATTAAGACCGGCGATAGTACCGGCGTCTTTGGTGGCTTGTCGTTGAGCGTCATTGAAATAAGCGGGTACTGTCACCACCGCGTGGGTCACTGTTTTGCCCAAATAAGCTTCGGCCGTCTCTTTCATCTTAATCAACACCATTGCACTGACTTCTTCGGGTGCGAACACCTTATGTTTGCCGTTTCCTGTGTCCACCTCCACGTGGGGTTTACCGCTCTTCTCCATCACTACATATCCATACAAATATATCATTAATATATAGACATCACAACCATTTGCAGTCAATTTTAATACAACATACCTTTAAATGGGAAGTACTTGACATCTGCTTGAACTGTCTTATCAGTCCATTCGCGACCAATCAGTCGTTTCACATCAAAGATGGTATTCTCGGGATTGGATGTCAACTGATTTTTGGCGGCGTCACCGATCAGTCGTTCCCCTTCTGCCGTAAATGCCACGTAAGAGGGTGTGATTCGGTTACCCTGGTCATTGGCTATGATCTCAACCCTGCCATTCTTGAACACACCCACACACGAGTAAGTGGTGCCCAAATCAATGCCAATCACTGTCCCCACACTGTCTTTGCCGTCCTTATCGGTAGACTCTTTGTCTTTGGCCAACACCGACGATACGGCTATCAATGCGATGGCCACACAACCGATGCAACTCTTACTGACTCTCATTATATTTATATATCTATTATAACAATCAAAACAATTATCATTAAAAACCGGCGAAACAAATGGTCTAATTAAGAAGATAATTGACATTCAAATCAATTAATTGAAAAAAACTTTAAATACATTTTAAAACACAAAACGATTTGACAATTAGTGTCTGTATTTTGAAGAAATAAAAAAGACTTACCGTTTAAGTGATAATACAAGTAGTAATAGTAATGTTTAATATGAAATAAATTAACAAATTATTAAAACAATTAAAATTAAATGTATTGAAAGTATCGGTGAAGTTAGTGGTGACTGTACTTCAAAGACACGTAACGAATGAAAACCTTTTTTTCAATTCAATACTTAAACTAAAAGAGTCTTTCAATGCATTCATTCATTTATAGCGAGAGTCGGTATTCGTGTCTATATTTCATTGGTTGCCATTCAATGCACACATAATGTGTCGCAACACTATTGGTCCGTTTGCTTCACTCCTCCCTTCTGTCGGTGTCGTCACTGTAAGGCATGAATGGTAACGATATTTGAAAAATTAGTTTGAATTTAGTTTTATTAAAGTTAAACACACTTTTAATTAGTGTCAGGGTACTTTGTATTCAATTTTATTTGCTTTTTATTTCATCATATATTCATATTCAACAATAAATTTGCTAATTTTTATATTTAATTTAATGTTATCCAGCACAATTATGGTCCAGATGAGCTAGATTCTAGAATGTTCTTGTTCATTCTAGCTAATTCTACGTTTAATATTATTAATTGTTTAAATGATTCAATAATTTAGTTTTGCGTAAAATATAATTAATTATTAATTTTATATAATATAACACACGTTTCGCTATTAATTACAAATAATTAAAATAAAAATAACTTTTTAATACAATTCTTGTATTTCATTCAATTACGAATGAACTGATGGTTTGTTTTGAATGAATGTATTTAACTGTTAATTATTATTAATAAACAATAGTATTATATTTAATATGGGTTGAATGAATTTAGCAATATTTGTTATTAAACGTGTACTTATACTTACAATAATAATTATAATCTTGGTTTAAAATAATTTTTATTCTGTTATTCTGTATTAATACAAAAGATGTTTATTTAAAATATTATATTTTACATTAATATTTTAAATATTTATTTAGTTTACAAACATAGATTGTAATTTATTAATTTAATTTCAATTATCAATTAATAATTTAATGCTTGAAATTTAGTCTGCTAATATTCAAACAATATTAAATAATATATTTTTAATTTGAAATAATGTATCAAATTCTGCCAATCAATCAACTTTTTTAATATAAAAATTGCTTTTAAATATCAACAGGTATTTTACGAAAATTAAAAGTATATTAATTTTTTTTTGGATGTAATCATACAAATTGATTGCATAATATGTGTGATACGTTTAAAACACATAAGTCTGTCTCAAAATACAATTTAAAAACTGGTTTTATATTTGCAATGTTGTAACACAACTATAATATAACATATTATGTTATAAAAAATTAAATTTGAAACTATTTTTTTGTGGGTAAAAGTGTGTTTTTTAATATATATATTTCTATCAGGGTTATTGAAGTGGAAGCTAGGTTAATGATGCAGAATAGACACTTATCTGTCTTAAAGATACAATACAGTACTACAAAACAAATTTATATAACTTTAAAAAAAAATTAAACAAACATTATATAGATATTCAATACAAAATAAATAGTTTTACAAAAGTACCTTACCATTAATTATAGACTATATAGTTTATAAATTATAAACTTACAAAAAGGGTATATTAAGAATTTACCAAGTTCGTGTGTCAAACAATTATACTATTAATATAAAAATATTAAAAATTACTTATTTTTATTTGATTAAAAATGTTAATTTCAAATATAAAAATTAATTGATTTATCAAATTGTTTCAAGTTAGTAATTAATTTAAACAGTAATATAGTTGTTTTTAAAATTTGGACCAATAATAATAATTGCTAGTCACCCAGGTCATTCAATGGTTGTAGACTACAACTTTTAGAATTTATAATGAATATGAATTAGTAGAGTGAATACCACATCTGACATAGCCTTGTGCAGTCTCAGCAGGAGTAGTTCCAGCAAACAGATAATTGTATACAATTGTATTAACTTTGTGTTTCAATTTTCTTTATCAGTGTAAGTTTTCTCTGTGCCAATGAATGGTGTTTAACATTTTCAATGCCAAACATTTGTTGAATTTAATTCAAACATTATTAAATAATTTCAAATTTTGAAGTTTTGTTTAGAAAATGATTTTAGAAATTGTATTATTTTCGGTAATTTATATCATCATTAGATGTGTTTTGTGGTACAGAAGACGGATTCAAATTCATAAAATATTCACAAAGAATGGCATAAAAGGTCCAAAACCTTCGCTAATTTCTGGCAATTATTATGATTTAAAAGAGAATCCAAACGAGTCTTTTGATGAATGGATACAAGAATACGGCAATTATTTTGGGTACTTCTTAGGCGACAGACCTATGCTTGTGGTCAAGGATTTAGATTTGATTCAAGAAATTTTCGTCAAAAATAGCAAACATTTCAGAGATCGGCCAAAATTCTTCATTAATGCCAAACCAATTGTGTCTTCACTTATAGCTCTCCGGGGAGATCGTTGGCGTCACGTCCGACGAGTAATGACTCCTTTCTTCACTCATCATAAGATGACATCCAATGAGATCACAGATATTGTCGACAAATCAGTCGAAACATGTATTGAAAAAATTATGACACAAAAGGATCAAATAGTTAGAGTTGAAGATAGGATGCAATCAATCACTTTAGATGTAATCTGCAAATGTGGACTGAATATGTGGGATACGGATGTCCACGAAGATAATAGTGAGCTGAAAAGTGCGGCCAAAGAGTACATGGCGTCGGCTGTCAATGTGGTGGTAATCGCTGCTTCATTCTTCCCATTCTTAAGACCTGTTCTGTCATTTATAAACAATTATCTAACGGCCGGACGTATGACTGATTGGATTTTAAGTGATCTCAACAAACAAATCAAAGCCGAAATTCAAAATATATCAGTAGATCCTAACTATTCAATGGACACCAAATCAAATAATGTATTGAAATCAATGTTAAGATGTTATTTGGAAAAGAGTTTAGAGAAAGACGAACTGACGGGCAATGCATTACTTTTACTATTGGCCGCTTCCGACACCACAGCAATGGGTCTGACGTATGCCTTGTATTGTTTGGCCACAAATCAAGACATTCAACATAAACTTCGATCAGAAGTCAATTCATATGGATATGAATCGCCTTATGTTGATATGGTTTGTATTCATTCATTCATTCACTTGTTATTAGTTTATAAGGAAAAGTTAATTAATTATAACAATTATGATGTGGACAGGTATGGAGTGAATCACTTCGTATGTTCCCACCCGTCGCTACTTTTCTTCAAAGGGAAGCGTCTGAAGATGTCATTGTAAATGATATATTCATATCAAAAGGAACCGTAGTTCAGGTACCCATTTGGCACATACAACATGACCCCAACCTATGGCCAGAACCTGATAAATTTGATCCTCATAGATTTTCACCTGATAATAGGTCTGTTCCAAATAAAACCAAGCAAATAATTTGTTACTAAAAAACCCGGTTGACTACTGTAGGGCTACCAACAAAGGTGCCGGCAACTCATTCTTGGCGTTTGGTTTGGGTGGCCGTACTTGTATGGGTGTAGAATTGGCCAGACTTGAGGCCAAACTGACGCTTTCAAAAATTGTTCAACACTTCCGTATCGAAACTTGCGGTCAAACGCCCGATCCATTGCAACATATCTGTCCAACCGATATCTTATACCCAAAACATGGCCTTTATTTGAAATTTATTCAATGCAATTAAGTTGTCTAATGTGACTAACTTAGAGCAAGTTAATTGTTGATTAATATGTTAACAACCAATATATTTAATATAAATATCGAAAAATGTTGTCATGAAATATGAAATAATGATAATTATTATTTGAATATAATTGCCACACGAGTTAACAAACTTGGAGTACAGGAATGGTCTCTATCTGTTATCTAATAGTACTTTACTTACTCTACTTAAATCAATTATATTACTTACAATAAAAAAGATCTGATTAACAAAACATTTATATAATTAATTTAATATTAATCAAATACATATGATAAACTGCTAATTAAAATAATAAATAATTTATAAGTCAATGACTTGATAATTGTTGAAACAATTCTTGTTATAAATATTCATATATTTGTCATTAAAATATTCAATAAATTTCTATGAATTGTAAATATTTAAAAGTCAGAATAGTTATGATAATTAATTTGTAAACTATAGTGATTAATTCAAACACATTGTATGCATACATAGTATTTAAATATATTGATAATAATACATGAATTGTAATGAAATGGTTAAGAATAGGGAGGGCTGGAGGAGGCGGTGGGGTATATATTGTCCATTACTTTGCCAATCATTGCCTGTAATGCGTGTGAGTGTTAACTGACGAGTGAACACATGTTGTGGTGAATGCAATGGCAATGCAATGCAATGAAAGGCAATATTCATTCAAATGGATGAATATATAGATAACATAAACATTGTTTACAATACGACTGTTAAGGCGAGTGTTAACTGCGATATCAGTTCATAAATCCGACTCTCAATCAGATGAACGGTTGAGTGAATTGAGTAATTGATGCCAAATATGATGTAATTGTTATGAGTGTCCAATGGTTTAGTGTTAATTACAAGACAACACACATCGCCGTCTTTAATGTCGCTTACATTTGAGACATTCATCCACTTGTTTGCCGGCGGGTATGACATCCATAACCATTGGTTCATTTCATTTGATTAACTCTTTATCTGTTGATTGGTTTGAAGTGTTGGCGGAACTATAGGTGCGATTATAACGTGTCCATTGGAAGTGGTGAAGACACGATTGCAATCATCGGTGGCCTGTTTTAGTGGATCACAACCCACGCCATACTTGTCGCCCACTCTGACCGCCACCGCAACCAAACCGTCGATCACTCTGTGGAGATGTATTCGGCATATCATCGACACCGAGGGCTCCAAAGCCTTGTTTAAAGGCTTGGGTCCTAATCTGATTGGAGTGGCTCCCTCCAGGTCACCACCTATTCTTTATTCATTATCTCATTATTACAATCTCTTTGCCATTCATTGCTAACCTTCAATACAACTCCACCATTATATTGTCACCATTAAGACTAACCATTGTTTTAGTGAATCAATCAGACATTGATTTAGTGATCATTTAGTGAAGACGTGAATTGTTGAGTTCAATTAGAGACAAAGAATTACAGATAATGTAACTATTTATTTGCTATAATATAGTATATCATGGCTATAGTGGCAGTAAAGGTAGTTTACATTACATTAGATAACAAAATACTTTTTATTTTAAATATTTATATTTATAAAAATCATATTTTAATAATTTTTTATTTAGTTATTTGACAATAACTTAAAAGTTTTAAAAACAAATTTAAAAATACCGGCAATTGTTTAGTTAGGTTACTGTTTAGTCAGTTAACTATAAAATATATGATCAAGGTAATTGAATGAATGTGCTAGTTAAATTTTACTCAAGACAACTATATTATATACAATATGTTTAAATAATGATGTTTTGTCCACATTTTGGTCATTGCAGAGCCATTTATTTTTGTACATATTCAACAGTTAAAAACTCATGTAACCAAAACTTCTCATCTTCCGATACACCACTTGTCCATATGGTGGCGGCGGCCAGCGCTGGATTTGTCTCGTGTACGGCCACTAATCCCATTTGGTTTGTCAAAACTAGACTCCAATTGGATCAAAGGTTGGCATCATTAAGTCTCAATCACTAAAGCCAATCATTTATTTGATATAAATTTTCAATTGACAGTAAATACGGAACAAATACGGCCTGGAATTGCATTAAAGATATTTACCGGCATTCGGGAGTCATTGGCTTTTACAAAGGCATTACCGCCTCTTACTTCGGAATAAGCGAAACGATAATTCATTTTGTGATTTACGAGTTCATCAAAAGTAAATTAGCAGAATTACATATGCGGCGCAAACACAACCAATCCGAGCGAACCACTGGTCTCTTTTTTGTACAATATATGGCCGCCGGAGCCATCTCTAAGTCATTCGCATCTATACTGGCATATCCTCACGGTTTGCATCCATTAAATACTCAATTTTATTAACATTTGTATTGATTGTTTGATTGTCTTAACGGTTACAGAAGTGGCGCGAACTAGACTCAGAGAAGAAGGCAAAAAGTACCGTAATTTTACGCAAACATTATATCTCGTATGGCGTGAAGAGGGAGTGAGGAATGGTCTGTATCGCGGTTTGACCACACAATTGATCCGTGAGTTTAATATAAATTATAGCAATGAATGGATGTTGATATAAGTTATGTAATGACAGGTCAAATACCAAACACCGCTATAATGATGGCCACATATGAAGTGATAGTTTATTGCATGAAATCATTACATACGTCTCACTCTGCTCTCTAGTCATCACTCGTTTTTGTGTACATACGCTACATATCTGTGCCTTTGTTTATAAAATTAGTTTAAAATGTTATTAAAGTTTTATCACACGATTATAAATAAATGAATTGTTAAGTAAAATGCGATATCACTTATATAATAAATTTTTCCATAAATTAAAAACTTTTGAGTTGCAAAGAAAGGCCACAAATAAAATTAGTCCCTGAGATGTATTGCAAATGACAAACACATACGATAATACTGTAAGCAGTGTCTCGTATCTGAGGGGAATTACCGCTATTACGAGTGCTATAATCCACGTAAAACCCATTAAAACACCCAAACGAAAGTATATGGCAACTTGATTTGGGTGTCGGGATGTACCGGTAATTGTAGCCGTACTGGTGGTAGTGGTGTTGCTGCTGGCACTGTGCGTCGACACCGATGAACTCTTTGATGTGGCACTTGAATGCGATGGCATTCGCGTTATTTTTCGCAGATTAGCGCACATTTTCAAGTCAGTGCTTACATGAAATACAGTCATTACATATAAAATTAAATTAATCACTATATTAATGATGAGAGGGATTCCGAAGAAAGCAAATGTAGCCCAAGGGTTACGTATCCAACAGCTCGACATCTCTCCCAAATCGCCATAATTTGGTTTGATTGGTGATTCATATTTTTCACATATCATTGCAATAATGATGACAATTGCCGCACAAGTGTTTGCTATCAACCAATAGCTGAATCTTAATTTAAGTATATTTTTAGATCTAATTTGCATTTTTCTGGCACCAAATGTACGGTACATATCGTATGCTATTATACTGTAAAACAAATAATTTGTTAATTCAGATGTAAGAAAGTAATGTTTAATGTCATATACCTGGACCACGACATAGTCGTTAACAAAACAAAATGCAATAGTATTGCAGCGATTTTACAATCCATAAGACTAGGACTGGCGAGGAATAAGATTTGCATTAATTCTATACAAATAACTAAATTAATTGTATTGAAGCCGTTGATTGTCGACCGATATGTGCTAAATGTCAAGTAAGTGATGAGAATACATGTCAATGCAGTTATAGATAGTATTATCAATACAAAGGACACTATATCTTCGATAAAGTCCTGAATGTATTCAAAATATTCAGAATTGGGTTCAAAGCATATATAAGCGGAACCGTTTGGACCCAATTCGTAGTGATCGTGAATTTGTCCATCTTTTGTCACTAAGTATGTCGACTCGTTTTGGTAGATCCACTCATATTCGGTATTATTGAGCAAAATTTGCGTACAATTTGAATGAATCAAAGTTTGTGTCTCACAGACCACAGCGTTTGAAGAGACGCTAACTCTGTCGGCTTCTGAAGCGTCGAGGGTTGTAGTGTTCTGTACGTACAGAATATTTCCTAAGTATTGTCCAGATTTATACCTCTTTCCACTGTCATTGACGTACAGATAAGTGATATTGTCTTCAGTAATCATAAGGAACTCTGAATTCCAATACCAAAGCCGTATATCAGTGTCTCGACTGCAAAATGACTTCATTTCTGAAATAGTCGTATGAATTGAAAATGCGTTCAAAGAGTTGTTGTATACTTTGAATATCAACTCTTTTGTGCGAACAATGGTTGACAACACCATCAAAATGGCATCATTGGATGTATTTACAGACAATGAACTGTTTGCTTCCAGAAGACTAAAGTTGACATTCAGTACAGTATTGTTTAAGTTTTTGAAAGACACGTTTGTAATCCTCTGAGTGGATAACTGGATAAAAGATTTGGCAAACTGTGTGATGAATTCTTGGGCGAAAGATGTGTTTTGTCTTTGGATCCAATCAGTGATATTGTTGACGGGTTGGACCAAATAGAAGCCAAGAGTGATATTCACACACCGACTGGTAGAGTCCAAGAATGACAGCGAAGGTTTGGTGGTATCGGTATCATCGCTGTCGTTGTCAGCATCTGTTTGGACACAATTAAAGCCAATAAGAGTGAAGTGAGCGGAACAATACAGTTGACGACACTGTTTGTTAAACGGATCCCAAATTTGTTTGTCCGGACACTGCTTTTGGTCGGCGTTTGAGTAAAGCGCACGACTTCTGCCGTCGACTCCGAAGTTAACTAAAACGGCAAACGAAGACGGAAGTGATTTGAGTGATGTCTTTGCCACACCTGATGACAACTTAACCATCGATTTATTACTTTTACTCAAATTAACAACTATTTTATCGACACTTTTTTCCTCAAAAAAGTTTGAAAACTTATTGACAATTAAATCATTCAATGAATTGTTTGAAGAACTGTCAGTCAAAGCGACACTTAATTTCATAAATAATAATAATATTAATGAATACATAATTAATTTTGTTTTGTAATACAATTATCTTCTTATATTATGTAGACTTTTAAGCCTTGAATCACAAATTATCTCATTTGAGACACAAATTTCAAACTCCAGATGTGATGATCACATTGTCTTTAATCTTAATTATTATTATTATTGCTTTTAAACGTAAGTTTTAAAAGAAAATATCATCTTTATTACACTTCATTACTGGTTGCTTTACTTTTTAACAATTAGTTAATAATTAGGAAACAATTTTTCAAGTGATCAGGTGCACTTTAAATTAAATTTGTTATTATTAATTTTAAATATTAAGTTTTAAAATAATTTAACTTATATGTTACTTTACAAACTTATTTGATTCAAACTTTAACATCAAGGCAATTATTGTTTGGCAACTCAAATGTCAACTAAATATTTGTAGATTTTTTGTTACAAAGTAAGCAAATGATTGTAAAACCAAATAAAATTGATTTTATGGAAATTTATATCAAAATTTGAATATATATTTGTTGTTACAGTAGTTTTTACTTGAGTGAAATACTTTTAATACTTTGTATAAAGGGTTTAAACTTTAAAGATTTGTTTCTTAAAACTGCTATAAGATATTGATAACCAGATTAACTGATTTCTAATCAGTGTCACTATATTTTGTGTTAAAGTTTCCACTTTTTTGTGTGTAAAAATACCTAAAACTTTAGTCAATAAAATTAATTATTGGGTTATATTATTTGTTTTTGGTATTTTGAAAGTTAGTAACTAGAATTTTATGATATGACTATTCCGATTACAATGTAGTTAACTAAATACATTGTTAAGTTTTGTAAACTTTCACTTTGTTAATGTCAATAACTTGCTTTAATATTAAAAAATTATATTAAATTAATAAATTTTTTTATTACTAAATATTTTAATTGAAACATAAATAACAGAATATTCATTTAAAACTTGAACACAAATTATATCATATAAATTATCCTGCTATTTATTAAAATAAAATTTTCTACTATTAATTTACTTTTTATTTATATAATTAAAAATATATTAAATTCATAAATAATATTATTTAGGATTTAATTGATTTAAGAATTAAATACAGAATAAATGCATTAGTTTTGTGTGAATCTGATGGTAGAGTAGAGCTGTCTATTGGTTCAGACAGTCATCACATGTGTTGTGCACTGAATATAGCAAAACACACGTGACTTTGTTTACAGACCAGAAATGTTTGTGTCAACAATCGGCCGATTATTGTCGGTGTCTTCACGTCAGCATCGCATCACTTATGCCATGATTGGTGTGATCGGTCGGTGCCCTCGTGTGGCCACATGTCTGGCTCATCACAATCACTTGAACACCACAATCACATCAATGAGAGTATAGTCATTGAATGTCTTGTACCGTTACATCCAATATTAACGATGGCTTTGGCTGTCATTTGTTTAGACAATGAGTCGGAAGAGTGCCGGAGAGGACGCCAAACGCAATCTGTTTAGTTGGAAGTCATTTGTCATATCGGGAGGTATTGTCGCCGTCTTTTTGGTTGCATTTCTTCAGTTCAGAAAAGAAAAGATGTTATCATTAGAGAAGGATAGGCGAAGATCGTTGGGTAAGGCGTCCATCGGCGGACAGTTTGAACTGATTGACCAAAATGGCAAACCTTTCACATCCAAAGACTTGTTGGGCAAATGGGTTTTGCTGTACTTCGGGTTCACTCACTGTCCGGACATATGTCCCGATGAGATTGAAAAGATGGTCGAAGCCATTAATATAGTGTCCAAAATGCCTAAAATGCAAGAAATCAAAGCTGTCTTCATTACAGTTGATCCCGACAGGGATTCAAGTGAAGCCGTCAAAGGATATCTTAAAGAGTTTTCCGAAGACATCATTGGTTTGACGGGAACTAAGGAACAGGTAGAGGCGGCCACTCGGGCCTATAGGGTGTACTACTCGGCCGGTCCTCGCGATCACGAAAACGACTATATCGTTGACCACACAATCATAATGTACTTAATTAATCCAATTGGAGAGTTCATCGACTATTACGGTCAGACCAAGACTGCCGATGATATAGCCAATGGTGTGGCTCTAAATATGATCAAATACGCCAACGCCAATAAAAAGTTTGGCATATTTTGATTATTTTAATTAAATAAACGATTATTTGTTTTAATTATAATTATATTTTTTATTGGTTTATATATAAAGTTAGTTATATTATTGTAATATAACTGATATAATGTATAATTTGTTTGAGTATTTTGTGACCGACAAGAATGGGCCGTATATTTAAATATTTGTAGAAATTTTTTTGTAGTCAATTATATAATTCATATAATTAATACAATTAGTGATAATAAAAGTGGTATTTATTATATTTGTCTAAAATGTGAAGTCATTTTGTATGTAAAAACTGAAAAAATCATTGCAAAAAACCAATCACAGAATCGGTGAGGAATGTCTAAAATTATATATTAACTGTTTGTATTTTTAAATTATAATGTATTTATACTTAAAATATTTGTTTAATAGACTTAATGTGTGAATCATAATCGGAAATATCACAGTATCATACGTGGAAATTAAATTATTTATATTTATAAAAAAAAATTATTCAAAATATTTCGATACAAGTCAATGAAAATTCATTAAATTAAGTAAAAAGATATAGCAATACATGAATTAAGACTAGATTTTTGCTTCCATTTGGTTTAGTTTCACAGAAATTATTGTATTTTTGTTTTGTTAGCTATTATTAGGATTGGGTTTTATCGGAATCGACGGCTCGCTTCTGGTGCAGCAAATGTCTGAGTTTAGCCAAATTGTTTTGACAAATCAAATCATCCGGTTTGAGGCTTAGACCAACCAAATAGCTTTGTTCAGCTTCTAATAGTTTGCCATTGACGTGAAGCATAGCACCCAGGTTCATATGAGCTCCTGGGTCTTTTGGTCGCAACACTGTAGCCTTTCGATAATAATTCTCTGCCTCTTCGTTACGTTTAATCTAAATATTAATTTTAAATTTAATTCAATTTATTGTAAATTTATAACAAAATTTATTACTTGTCGTAAAGTATTGGCGGTATTAAAGACAATCTCATAATCATTTGGGGCCAGTCTTACAGCTGTTGTGTAAATATCAGCCGCTTCTTCGTATCGGTTCTGTTCGGACAAGAATTGACCTAAAATTGTATATAATTTATATTTAATCACAAGTTTATTAGGTATATATCTTTTAGACATTTTATAATTATCTAATTGTCTTTTACTGACCATAATGTTGATAAACGTTTGGGTCGTTTGGATCCAAGTGTTTGGCTTTCAGAAACAATTGTTCCGATTCTTGGAATCTATTAGATTTGGCCAATAGTTTGGCATAAGTAAGATGTGCCGGAATGTGGTCCGGTTTGGCGGCCAATGATTCTTTAAACCAGTGTTCGGCGTCTGTGGGCTGACCCAACTTGAAATATGCTTCGCCTATCATATTATAAAGAGACTGTGGCTGATAGTGGTTTGACATCTTCTGGATGGCCTCATAATATATTTCTAAAGCTTTTTTATAATCTCCGTTATCGGCATAAATTCTACCCAAATTGAACAAGGCTGATATTTTGGTGGTTTCGTGCAGTTTTGGATCTTTAAGACCTGTCGAGTCAAGTGTTGAACAATGTTTTAAGACACCGATGGCCTCTTGTCTTCTTTTGAGTTGAACCAAAACAATTCCCATATTCAAATGAGCCTGGGCAAGTCGTGGTCTAATTTATTAAACATTTAAAATTTTAATTAATTGTAAAAAATTATATATGAAATTGGTTAAACAAAACTAATTTACAAATTTTAATTTTTAAATCAAATTATTATAGATTTACCTAAACTTAACAGAGTGTGTATAACTATTAAGAGCTTCTTCCAGTTTGCCTTCTTCTTGTAGTAAAATACCACTAAAAAATAAATTTATAATATATTTTAATAAATTTAATAAATATTTACTCATTGTATTGATTTTGCAAATTATAAAATACATTATAAAATAAATGTGCAAGTTTGGCTAATTAAATTTATATTTGTAATTATATTTAATAATTAACTTATATAACACAAACAACTAACAATTGTGTTATATAAGTTAATTATTAAATTTGTAAGCAAAATAAATAAATTTAATTCTGTTTGTAATTAGCATTTATATTAGTTATAAAAAAAACTATATTCAATATTACAAAAGCATCAATATGAAATTAAATTAAAAATTTATATTATAATTAAATAAATTAAATTCATATAATATTTTTTTTATGTAAAAATAATCATAATTAGGCACCCAAACAATCTGCATTCAATCTCATACTTATATTATTACATGTATTTTTTGTTCAAAACTTATACAATGAGTGCCTCTTATCAACTAATAGAAAGTTAAATAAATGATAAATGAATGTTGAATGTTAACATGTATCAGTTGATCAGTCTATTAATAACAAAATTTCTCACAATTAATGGGTTACAGAACCGATACAAATCTTGAATAACATTTGAAGGGTTTATAAATCATAATATAGTCAATAGTGTGGGGAATATGTTTTGTCATAAAAAAAAGTTTTATGGCTTTTTTATCAAGAGGTTTGGGCCGACATTAAAAGTACTTTGGAGACAACAAATAATTTGCTTTAAGTGTGCAATTATGACATATTTTTGTATGTAGATAATTTCTCCATTTGTAAAATTAACCAAAAAAAATCTGAACATATCTTTTGTATCTAAAAAAGAGTAATGCATTTATCGATTAATGCAGTAAAAAAGGCCATAAAATTGTGTTTTAAATAATTTTTTTTCCAAATAATAAGTTTGATAAAATGTAATAAAAATATATTTTTAAATTGAGTTGAAATATATTTTTTGTAATTTAAAAATTTGGTAATTTAAATAAGACAATATAAGAGCTTACAGATTATAGTGAACATCAGCCATGTTAAATCTATAGGTGAGTGCTTTCTTATAAGCAGCTTCAGCATCATCTTTCCTATTAGTTTTGGACAATATATTCGCCAAATTACCCAAAGCTATCAAATTAATTACATTGTAATTATTAGTTAAATATATTTATGGACAATTTATTAATATAGATAATAAAAGATATATTTAATTTAAAAATAAAAAATAGTTGTAATACCTTTTGGTGGATTGATATCAATGCCAGAACGGTATAGATTTTCTTCGGAAAGCCAATCAATATTCCTGATGAATGTTCGCCACGAAAATGACATCAAAAGTAGTGATAATGCAATAAATGTGACAAATCTAATGGTTTTTCGCTTAAGAAGTGAATCGATTCCAATGGCAACGAGAAGGCAATATCCAAAACTAGGAATATATAGTATTCTCTCTGCGATGACAAACCCGACGTAAAAGAATAGATTTGTCGCCGGAATGAAAGGGATGATCAATAGAGACAATCCCATTGTTATGCAATCAGTTCTCGTCATCTTTGAGTTATAAGTGATTTCGTCTAATGAGGAGCCGTTAAGACCAGTAGTAGTGGCCGTACTTATCGTACCATTAATATTATTATTAATACTATTATTATTATTATTATACATCTTATTGTACTCGTCTTCACTGCACAACGAATTATTATTATTAGACTTCAAATTGAATGGTCTTTTCAAGTGCCTGTAGTGGGAGTGCTGGTGATGTTGGTGTTGATAACAACACGGCGCACAACCACATCCCGTTGTCCACAACTCATTCATTAATTTCATTTCCGAGCACTTGTTATAATAGTATTGTAAAAGAAATTTAAGTAAAAATGCAAGACTGACGTAAAATATGAGAGATAATATGTTTCGCAAATCGGCAATGGATTGAATTAATGGTATTGATTCCATAGACCAGTCAAAGCTTAGGTATCGCGGGTAAAGTAGGAGCCAAAAGTTGAATACCGGTAAATACAAAAATGTCAAAAATCTGATTATCACAGATGGGTTATCGCTCGCTGGGTTGTCTGACGGAGCAAACACTGGTGTCGATCCCATTACTCCTATCCGAATGCCTATCAATAGGATACCACTTAAAAACAAATGAATCAATCCTTTCCTCAGGTATTTGTATCGTCTCTTTAAAAACAAAATGAAACGAAAAAAATGTATTAATTTATAATTGAAACTAATTGATAAAAGTATAGAAAAAAGTGAACAAACTTCGGTCAGAATGGCGTAAATGGTTTCGGGTGTTAATGGAAATAGTTTGTAATGAATGAAGAGATGATAAACAGTGCAAACACCCAGCGCTGTAATGCCGTGCTCTTTGGTCAACATTGAGAGAGTGGCCAATATTAGCGAACCATATAAGTAAGAGTTATTATATGTTTGGCCGCTATTGTCGCTTAATTTACAAAATTTAATGTAGCACATAATGGATAGTATGAAGAATATAGCAGCGCCCACATCGGCCCGGCCTACTATACTGGCTATTGACTCGACATGAATGGGATGACTGGCGAACAGTGCGCCCGATATTAAAGTAATTCGTTTTCGATAATTAAATATTTGTGCAGAAAATTTCATGAATAAAAAAGTAGCAAAAGAGTGAAGTATGACATTAAAGGCATGAAATCCAAACGGCGAGAGTCCGTGCAATAAGTTGTTCACTCGAAATGACACCACTGTTATGGGTCGGTACGAGCCGTGAGTATTACTTGACTTCAATGGTGTGCCCCAGAAGTCGTTCAAAAATAATGAATACCAGGGAGTCGTTGACAACAAATCTTGATTAGTTTGTATGGCGCGACTGCCGGGCAAATGTCATTTTGTTAGTTTGTTAGATACTTTTATTTTACTACTTAATTACTATCAAATGTTTAGATGTTTTTTTTGTTGAACTTAATTTTAAACTTATTTTTCTCTTATAAACATTATTAAAGTGTCAAATATATAAACTAAAAAACATATAAATTAATTTAATGTTTATTCAAACATATAGTATATTATTTAGAAACTAAATTTTTGTTTTATTTTTTGTTGATACTTTTAATTTTAAAATTGTCAATTATAGCCTTTTTTGTGCATGTTGCATTTAATGTATTTTTAATGTTAATTAATAATATTTTGATATTAAAATAAATATATTTTTTAAATTTAATTTTAATTAATTTTCAAAATTTTCTTAAAACTATTAAAAGTTTCAATGTTTAGACAGTTTTGAATATAAGATAACACTTTTCTCAATGACAGGTTTATTAGACAAGTATTTTGACAAATTAAACATCAAATTTCTTTACAAACACACATAACCTGTACAGAGTATTCAAGACATGTAATCAGCAGTCATTAAATTGCATACTAAATGACTGTTCCCATAAAAAAAACTTATACAAATAATTGTAAATGTCTTTCCAGCAAAAAATGTATATTTTGATTTATAAAACAGACATCTATTCAACAAATACAATGACATAAAAAATATAATATTGCAAAGAATTTTAATAATTTACTAAGAATATTGAATACAAATATCATATTTAATTTGTTATTAAATTAACAATTTAAAAAATAATTTAATATTTCTTTATTATGAATATAAATATATATATAATTCAATGATTTCATGCATGAAATTATATTGAATTGAATGAAATGTCAAATTTATTTCTATGAAAGTGAGAGAGAGAGAGAGAGAGAGAGAGAGAGAGAGAGAGAGAGAGAGATGTTT
>JAQIWK010000077.1:0-26392 GCA_034695265.1 Dissorhina ornata | reverse complement strand
GAGAGATATTAACAAAAATATGAGATTTAAGTTTTAGGAAGCGCTGTAAACACTGTATTATAGGATGGGTTTTAGCAAGAAATGTGTTGATTTCATAATATAAATTGTTAAATAGTTTAACAAATAAAATATACAATATTTTTATGCATTTCATGTCTTATGTATAAATAAAAGGCTAAAAAATTATCAATAATTATACTTTAATTTATACTTTTGTTTAGTTTTAATTGAATGCAACATTTTGTTGTTGTGTTGTTTTGTTTAATTTATTGGATATTTATTTTAAAAGTTAAATAAAAGTTAATAAAATTAATTAGAATTACTGATCAGTTATTTCTCACGAATAGCTCATAAAATAATATTTAAAATTAAAAATTTGTAAAGTTTTTTGTAGACAATGAAAGCAATTTATTATTATAACAAACATTTAATTAAGTTTTAAAATATTTTTATGGTGTTTTTTAAATGTAATTTATTTTTTTAAATTAATTGAAATATTTATTTATATAAAACTAATGGTATTTTTTAATCGTAAATATACATTATATTAATTAAATGTAATTTATTTAATGTTATAAAGAAATTAATATTTAATACAAAAAGCCCTAAAATATGTCATAATATTACTGTTTTAACAAATAGATTGCAATTAAAATTATCTCCGATTGTAATCAAATAAATTGTTAAAATATGATAAATATAAGTGATATTTAATTTATAATTTAGTACAATATGGTATATAACCAGATATTATATGTTTAAAAGTACAAAATTGGCACAAATATTGTTTATTTTTAAGTTTATTGAAAATTTAAAATTATATTTTGAAAAACATTTTTATTGTTTGCAAACTTTGCATAATTTTAATAATATTGTATTTAATGTTATTTAGTTGGTTAACAAATAATTTTCAAAAACAAAATTATAATAATTTTTCAATTGATATGAATTTAGTTTCAATAATTGTTTGGTTTTATATTTTTGTTGTTTGAGAAAAATGTTATGTTTTTTGAAATAAATGATTGGATTTTAATTGTTTTGATTAATTTGATGGATAATCTACACGAAAGACAGTGTACTGTCCATTGAATATATTTTAGTATTAAATGTTATATTAAATACAAAATCTTAACAATTAAGTGACCTTTGATTTGAGACAAAATGAGTTTTAAATTTTATTATTTATACATAAATTTATTATTAATGGAAAAATAATAGTGTATTTGGGATGAAATTATTGTACAATATATTAGTTTGTAATCTAATGTAATATTATATTAACTTTTATTTCTGATACAAAAGTCATTTAAATACTATATTACATACAAATTATATTTTGTTTTTAACGAAATTAGTTTTGTGTTTAGTTTTTTGTTTGTGAATAATTTATATATACTTTTTATGATTATTATGTTATTTGTCCTCAATTTATACGTTTGGGTCGATTTGTATTCACTGTTATATCAAGATTTGATGATTGAATTGAAAAAGTTTTTATTGAAATACAACAACACATTCAATACATTTAATAACAATTGAATAACAAGTTTTGTGAACAAAATAATGTTAATTAGTTTACTATTTATGTTAAGAGAGACACGTTTTTTCCCTAAAAAAAACTTTTATCTTATCTATAGTTTTGAATTAAACAAAATTTTTAAAAATTATGTAAAACCTATTGCTTTGAAAACAATTAATTATTTGTTTAGAATTATCGTAGTATAGAGTAAATTGTATACAAAATTTACATACAATTAATGTTTGAATTTATTGTTAAATTACTAAACAATGAATAAATATAATAAATATATTTATTTTATTTATATGTATGAATAGGTTTTACGGCCAAATGGACGGCTATTGTTCAGGGATTATGGTCTCTACGATCACGCGATGTTGCGGTTCAGCGACGGTAACAAACTGTCCGATAATTTCTATGTACGACAGGACGGCACCCGAGCCTACTATTTCTCCACCGGTTTGTCTCTCTATACCTAAAATATATTCACAATTAGATTGCAATCTGTGTTTGAAATATCTATTATATATTTATTTTTTGGCTATAACTTGAAAATATTGATTATAATATAGTATTTGTTGTATATTTTGTTGAAGCAATTAATTTGATGTACATTTTTGATGTCAAACCTAATGCAGAATATATGGCATCACTGGTCAGATCGTGTGGTTACGAAGTGATTCAAAATGATTACATTAATCGCCAAACAGTGAACCGTAAGGAAGGCAGTTGTGTTGAGCGTATATTTATTCAGGGAAAGTACGCCAAAATTGATACCTAGTATATAAATGTTTGAACATTATGAACATTGTTATAAAGCACACGAACTCTGCCTTTTTATATATATAAATATATATTTATTCATTTCATGAATACATAATTACATCTAAAAAATTCATAATTCATTTGTGTTTTTATTAACAAAACGATAATTTTATTAAATAAAGAGAAAATATATTTATATTTTATGTATTTTGGGAATTAAAATATTTGATAATAAAACTAAAATATAATAGTATTTGTTATGATAAATAAAACATATGATTTATATTTGTATTGTTTTAGTATTTTGTTATTTGAATGCTTCACTAATAGATTTACTATTAAATTAATTGTTTTTTAATATTTTTTTCGTATATAAATATAGATATATTTTTTTGTGTATATAAAAACATATTTATGAATATATATTATATAATATATACAACGATTTGAAAAGCAATTTCTATTAAATAAATGATAACAAGGATTATGTGAAGCGTTTGATATATTTGTAATAAAAATGCATTTTTTATATATTATTAAATAAATAGCAGTATTACTGGACTCATATAGCAAAATGACTTTTGTATGCCTTTTTTGGGTTCAATGAAAACTATTTGCATAACTATTTTCTGCATGTATTGTGGTTTTCGCCAAATGTCACAATACTTTTACATACAAAACAATATATTTTTAGTAAAATACAAAGTGTTTTCAAACATTTAATAGCAACAAAAAAAAATCCCAACATTTGAAATAATTTATATGAAAATTGAATTAAAATATGTGAAAAATTTTTACACAAAAAAACTAAAATAAAAATACATTTTTATTGCAAAATATTGTCAAAACATTTTCAAAATAATTTAGTTTATTAACAGTTGACTGAACGTATTTGCCTCCAACTACATAAATGTTTGTTTTAATTTTATAAAAATAAAATTAATTATATTTATTTTAAATAATTTATACCATGTTTATACATATCGTGCAAACTTTCAATTGTTTAAATATGAGATGAAAGACAGGAAAATAAAGTTTATTTTATGGTTGCGTTTATTGTCACAGAAGGCGATTGTTATTATAATGTTTGAAACTAATGATTTGCAAAAGTATTTTCAAACTATACCTGAATTTTATATGCATTAATACATTAGTGTTGTATAATAGTCAGTGAAGAAACAAGACAATTCAAATCATATATATTATATAATATGTATTATACATAAACTGTTATGCATTTATTGCTGTCATAATAATGATAGTAAGCTTTGGCTACAATTTATATGATTTGACGGCAAAATATATTTAGAGACGAGCGCTACGGCGATGACATCCAAATTAAATTGATATCTAAATTTAATATTTAGTTCAATGAACTAATATTAGCTCAAATACACCATACTTTCCACTTACAAGTCGGTGGTCCTACACTCTCTCCATGTGCTGCCGATTCACCAATATATTGAGTGAATATTTCTTTTGGTTAACAAACAAGAAAGTAAAACAACAATCAGATGAAGAAAACTGAGTGAAAAAATAGCAAATTTTTTGTCACACTTTCACGAGTCGGTTATTAAAGGAAAAAACTTTCCTTTTTTGTTTGTTTGTTAAATAAGTTTCTCCACTCGTTATTAGTGTCAATGTTTTGAGAGACGAAAATCAAGAAAAATTGCTTTTTTTGTTACTTAAGTTTTTTATTCAGTTATCCATTTAGTTAGAGATAAATTCAAGCATTTTTATCATTATATTATTAATAATGTTATTAAATGCTAATTGAATACAACGTCCATTGGGTATGACTTTGAATGCAACTGAAAATTGGCAAAAATAATATGTAAGTGTTATTCACTATTATATGCAATAATAATAATTTTCTTATATTTTTATTTCTTAATGTATAATAATATATAAAATAAAAGTTTCCTATTTTTTTATTACAAAACTGTTGTGTCCTTCGTATTGCAAATCCGCTAATTATTTAACAAAATAAATGATCAATTATTTTCATAAATATATATTCAAATGACATTTTTATTTACTACTTATTAGTTAATTATAAGATGTTTTCAAATAGTTTTATGAATTGAATAATAAGATAACTTAAATGAATATTTTTATTTATTATTATTATCATTATAATAATAATCATAATAATAAATAATTTCTAAATACTTAAATAATTTTCTATTTTTCAATAATATTTTATAAAGGATTTGTATATTAATGTCTAAAAATATGATAAAATATATATATTTTTAAAAATTAATATTTTATATAAAGTATTCAGTATTTTAAATATCTTTATAATATTTTCCATCTATTTATAAATATTTTATTTATTTAAAAAACAATTTAATGACAATTAGATTAAATATTAACAAATGGATAATATTTTTTTAAAGTTAATTTTTACTTTATATAATAAAAATATTTTTGTTAAATGATATGAAATGAAAGGATGGATCGATTGATAGCCAGGTTTCATATACAGAGAGACTGCTGTTACTAAACAAAGTATATTATACAACAAAGTGGTCATATCGTGTATAAACAGTTGGTTACAATGAACTAAATTTGTAAATAAGTTTTAGTATATTTTGTGAAATAATGCTTATGTTTAGTGTATTTGTATTTTATATAAATAATAGTTGTCTTCTGTAAATGTAAATCTCATGTTTTAATGCATTTTCTTTTTTTGGGTTACAAATGATAAAACAATTTTATTTTTCGTTTGCTTTTTTCGTTTCACTTCTCTATATTCACTGTTAAAAAGCCACAAATAGATCCCAAACTCAATGCCTTAAATCGTTAACTTAATTCACATAATATATGTGAATAGTATATATTATATAGTATATATTTGAAAAACTCTAAGAATTGATACACAGTTTCTGTACAAAGATTTCAATCGACAGTATATTTTACTTCCGATAATCGCATTCAACTACACACTCTCTCTCTCTCTCTCTCTCTCTCTCTCTCTCTCTCTCTCTCTCTCTCTCTCTCTCCAGTGTTTTTGTGGCTTCGAGTGAATCGAAACCAATATATAACATATAAAGTATACAACAATTCTCTATGCAATTTATACAACACATGAAACCATTAAAGTTTGGCTTAGATTTCCGTTTTCGATATATACTGTACACAAGCCTTACATTTCTCTGTGAACTACTTTTTATTTTCTCTCCCTTTTTCTTCTTCTTCTTCTCTTTTGCTCACTCTTTCCAATTCATGAGTTGTTTCTTCTTTTATTCATTTTTTTCTTACTCTCTCTCTCTCTCTCTCTCTCACGAATTGATGGCTTTCTCCCAACGTTTTACAGTTACTATAACCTAACTCTTTACTCAAAAAACTTTTTCAGTTTACAGTTAATGTTGCATTTGTTTAGTCAATGATTTCTTTTTATTTCTCTCAGTTAAGAGACTCTCACTCTTTCTTAGGCTCTAATGTCTAATTTGTGTCATTATTATTCACTTAAGTCATACCTTCAAACCTAATCACATAATATTTTACTTGAGAAGCCAATGTATGTTTGAAGCCAAACAACTTTTCAATTGTTTGAAAAAAAACTTTGGTTTTTGTTTGAAAAACAATTTGATATATCGTTGCAATTGAAACACTCGATCACTGTTTCTGTGTTTGAGAAGCGCTGTCGGTATCGGTAGGACTGACTGACTAACTGACTGGCAATGAGTTGCACCGACTCGTGTCAGTCCTCTTGTAAGTAGTACTCGTCATTCAAACACCCAAACCATTGACTTTATTTATAAAATACAATATCTGTATAGTATGTGTGTATATAAACCGTAGTATTTATTGTGATCAACTCATATAATTTGTATTAACTTTACATTTCACACGATATATCTCTGAATGTCTTCCCTTTGAATGTCTCTCGTAATCACTTCCATCACTACTAATGAAGAATGCCTTGAATTTTACAATTAGTTTCAAGTCTTTTGTAAGAGTTTTAAAAATAATTTCAAGCAATGACTAACAAAAGTAAGATAACATTTTATATTTATATCTATTTTTTTAAAATTATAATTTATAATTTAATAAGTTTTTTATATATACAAAATATATATATAAACTAAATGTTTTAATTAAAAAAAGTATTATACAGTAATAATTCAAATACAGTTTAATTTAATTAAATTGCTTTGTTTTTAGTTTAACTAATAAATATAGTTTGAAAAAATTTCAAAGCTTTTTATAAAACAATCAATGCTTTAGTTTACTCTTAATTTGAACATTTCGTGTGAATATGTATTCATTGATATCTGTTTAATGTTTTACAAATTTAATAATTTTGTTTCAAATTATCATATTGTTTTATTATATTATAGAAAATTACTAAAATTATGTTTATAAAAACATTTAATGTTTAAAAAAACAAAACTCGCATTAGTTTTATGTAGTTTATTTTACTTTTTGTAAACATTATTATCATTATTACAATTATTTGGCAAAATAATGATACAATGAATTTGTTTTAATACTAAACATTTATAAGTTTTTCAAAACAATAACATTGTTTTTATTATATGAATTATATTAATATAGAAAATTTATTTATTATTAATAATTTGAGGAAATGTTACAAAAAAATTAAAATATTTTTCATTAAAGAAAAAATTCATTAGAGATATTAATAGACTTTTTTGTGCTTGTTAATTGAGTTAAAATGAGTTACCAATTTGATAATTATAGTTCACATGATAATTACTTTACCAATCTTTACTTTACTAATGAACTGCTAGTTTTTTATTTTATATGTTAGTATACCTTAAGTCGTAAGATATTATGCATGAGATTTATATAACAAAGTATTGATTATAAAGTTAGACATAAAAAATAATTTTTTGTTAATCTGTTTGTTGCTATGATAATAGTTTTTATTTAAAAGTATTTGGTAAAGCCATTTGGTTATTGCTTTTTGTTATTATTATCATTATTATTATTAGACCTTTTATTGAGTTATTAATAATAACTTATTATATAAAATATTTTAAAGTCTATTTTAATAACCATTTTTAAGATACATGCAAACGTTATGCTTGATATAACAGATTATCTGATTTATTGTGAAATAAAACAAAAATATATTTTTCACTCTAATTGACTAAAATTTCTTACCATTTATTTTGTAATACAAAACCTAAATAAAACCTAAAATAAATTTTTTTTGCATACAATTACTA
Source organism: Dissorhina ornata (assembly GCA_034695265.1). NCBI lineage: Eukaryota > Metazoa > Arthropoda > Arachnida > Sarcoptiformes > Oppiidae > Dissorhina > Dissorhina ornata. Next base: position 18,904 of record JAQIWK010000077.1, on the reverse strand, counting down.
TTGAGTTTTATTTACTTGTATTGAAAAAATTATTTTATATATTTGAATACTAATAACAATTAAAATTTTATTTATATATATATTTACATTGTCTAGTTTAGTTTACACAATATATGAATACAACCACAAAATATAACAATTATTTTATGTTTGATCACTGGATAAAAAAAAGTTATTCAACAATACTATTGATTATATCCTTAATTTATGTTTATTATTATTATTTGAGTTTTAATTATACATTCAGTTCCTTCCGTCTGAAGAGATGTTCAGCTTTTTGGATGACAAATACGGATAGCTATACAGAAAACTATAGTTTTTTTAATTGTTTAAATAAATAAATTACATATTTATATGCATTATTAAATATATTATACATAATATTATGTTATAATTAAAACCAACTGTAAAAATAGTGGTTGAAAATTAGGACTCCTGTAGACATTTTAAGATTTTTAATACTTATATTCACTATAATTTATATTTACTTTAAAATTTAATTAATATTTTTGCTATTAATATATTTATTAAATTTGTGTTTTTTTGTTTAAATATTAATTTCACACAAATTATAGTGCATTTAAGGCACGTTTGCAAAGCTATTGATGTGTGAAAGTGACAATTGAATTCATGTCATGTATTTAAGTTAATATGATTTGCTATTTTAATACATCAAACATATTATGTATTGAAATATTGGTATATATTTTTGATTTTGTTACTAACTTTGAAATAATTTGTTTTTGACATATTATTATAAAAATAACATTTGCCTACATATTTTTTATATGCTACAAATTTGACAAAACAAATTAAATTACAAATAAATTTTTTTTATTGATACAAGCCTTGAAATGATTTAACAATTTAATCAATTTTGTTATTAAACAAAATATAGCAAAATATTGTGTGGATTTGAATATAAAAGCGCTAATTAAGCTTATGCAATGTAATTAATATACAATTGATTCAAATTGTATTTTTAAAACATTTAATTATAAAAATTTGTGTCACATATTTGTATTTTATAAGATAAACATATAAATAGTAGTACAATATATTGATGTCATTATGAGTTTATAAAAAATATATTCTGAAATAAATATTCACTTTATTTCATTGATATAGTAATCGATACAAAAAAAATTATATAAAGAAAGTTATAAATAATATCTAAATAAAAGTTTTATTACTTTTTACTGTGAATTAATTTTTTAATAAAAATTATTACATAAACTAATGATATTTCAAAATGATTTCAGATTAAAATCAGTTATAAATATTGATTTTTTCTGATAAAACAAAATTAAGTAAGTTTTAAAATAGACCATAAGTTTTATAGTATAAAACACTTATAGGCTATTTATAGACCAATTTATAATAATTGTTTAATTTTTAATCACTCTTAACTAACTAATTACTACAATCTAGTTGTTGTTATATAACGTAGACATTTAACAATTTTGTTTTTGCAAAACAATTGATGTTTAAAAAACAAATTACTATTATATTTAAACTAAACCTTCATACAAGAGGTGTAAGATTTTGGATACTAAACTGTAAAGATTTATTTCAAACTTATATAAACTTATAAAGTTAATTTTTATAAAGTGTACCAGATAAATTTATATTAATTTGATATTAAATTGCTTCAATTTCTACTTAACATTCAAAATATATATTACATATACTTTTAATTATTGATTATAACGTAAGTATACTTAAACTTATAATTATAATGACTTATAAAACTGAAATATACTTGTTTTCGGAAAGTTTGAAAATACAAAAGTATATTTATTATCGTTATAAATTATTAAATTAAAACTTGAATTGTCATTTAACTATATTAAATATCATTAATAAATAGTTTGTTTTTATTATTTATAAATTAGCGACTAATGAAATAATCAATTGACTAAACCTTGAATTTAAGCATCAATTTTTAGTTTGCGTGTTTTATAGACGCTACTATACTATTAATTTTAATTTTTATATTTATAAATTATCATAATAATTTTCTTTGTGTCATATAATAAAATAAAACAGTACACTATTAAAAGACCTAGAGTATCTTGAAAAAATATGATTTTTCATATACATACTTATTGTTGAATGCAATTTCAATAATGACAATCGGGTTTTTTGAATACATGTATAAATTATATGTAAAAACTTTTGATTACTGTTAATGTAATGTTATTTTTAAAAATAATAATTGTTTAATAAATATTTACTATTAACTATTGCTTTTATTTTTATTATTAATAAATAGTAAAAAATGTCTTTTTATTTAATCAAATAATTTATTCATTTATTTTCAGATCATGTTTTATATCGTCTAACTTTCACATAACAAAACAATACATCGCTATTTTGATTAACAAATTGTTTGATTAAAAAAACGAGTTATTAATACATGTATATAAATAGTGAGACAATAATTATTGTTGCGATGATATTGTATTAAAACACGTCCACTAAATTGGCCGATAGTTTGCGTGGATTTGTATATATTATGAGCCGATGGACGGCCAGACATCTATTCGGATCCATTGTCACAATGAACCGACGGCTGTCCTATTTGGCCACTCTATTGATTACTGTATTTTTGATAATTGCTTACTTACAACAAAACCGAATGTAAGTTATATTTATAATTCAAAAAAAACTTTTATTCAATTTATTTAAAAGCTTTTATAAAAATTTTTGTTTTATAATTTTCTAAAAACATTTATAATGTTTATTGAATAATTTAGTGCTTTTAATTAATTTTTAAAAAATAATAATTGACACATACATACATGTATACATTTAAGTATATTAAATAAGTTTTGCATAATAATTTGAGCAAGCAAATAATATTATTAAATAGAATTTAATATTAAAAGTTTAATCACGAGACAATTTGTTTTCATATTCAAAGTATAGTTAATTTTAAAAATCTTTTTTAATTTAATTTATTTTATTTTTTTGATTCTGTATTTTTGATTATATATTTTGTGTTATATTAGTATTTCTCATAATTACTTAGCCAATATATTACAAATTTGATACGTGTAAATTATTAATTATTTTTTTAACTTGTTTTAGAGATATTTTAAAAATTTAACTACAAAATTATATTATGTACTTATATTTATAAATTATTTATAAATTTTAAAATTTTATCTAAGCCACGCCTCTTTATAGTTAAAATTGATTTTGTAATTAAAATATAAGTAAGACAACATGGCTTCTCAAAGATAATTAAACCATGGAAAAATTGTACCAACAAGATAATCTTAATTATAGATATATACTAGTTTAGTTTTTATATTATAAATCTTTGTAGCATTCATTTATAACTTTTGGTAGCTTAAAACCAAATTCTTCAAAAAATTAATTTATAGCCGTTTACGGGAAAGTGGCCAGAAAAAATAATTGACACACTTTTATTTCCATATAAAAAGTTAAAATACAACATTAATAATAAATATTTAATTTCATAACCTAAAAATATGTGTATCTAAATACTAAAACTAAAATATTAATTTTTGAAATTAAAAGTTATGAGCAGGCTACGGACTTTTGAGTATTAGTAATATTTATAAATATTTTTATTTATGAACACAACTGTAAGCGACAGTAAGATGTGCTCAAAAAAAATTATATTTTTTTGAAGTCAAATAAATGTCTGGAATTTGTTTGACTAAATTTGTCACAACTCATAGACAGACAAACAAAATAACTTTTTTGATAAATAAAAGACACTTTTTCTGTGTGTGTCTAATGATATTTGATTCCTTACTTTCCTGTCTATGTCTGTTGTATTTGTTATATAAAAAATAAATTATAAAAATTGACATAAAAGAGATCTAGTGTTAGCTTAATAGATATTTACAGTAAATGTATAGTTTTGTTTTTTTGTTTAATTTATTTAATTTAATATAAAATTTGTTTGACATTACAGTACAGAATATTCTCGATATAATTGGCTTCAATCGGGTAATCGAGAGCTTCTAAGTCTTCAGCAAAGTTATAGGCAAACCCCAAACGGGACACAAAATTTGGTCACAAAAATTGATATATTGAACACAAATGTGGTCACTAATGATAATGTGCTACCAGTGACCACCACATTGACCACAAATACAGACCAACCGAGCGATACCTGTAAGCCTCGCTATAACATAGTGTTCCTAAAGACCCACAAATGTGCTTCGACTACAATACAGAATATATTCATGAGAAACGGATTCATTCATAACAAAGTGTTTGTATTGCCCGCAAAAGACAATTATTTGGGACATCCAAACCCATTCACACCCGATTTGGTTCCCAATCCTAAACAATTCAAACACGAATACAATATACTGACCCATCATTCGCGGCTTAACTATCAAACGATGCGCTCATTGATGCCAAACGGGACACTATTTATCACTATAGTTAGAGATCCGGTGGATCTGTTTGAGTCGATGTTTCATTACTACCATTTGGATAAGTTTTGGAACATTTCTTTCGATGTGTTCGGCAATCAAACGGTCAGACTTCCCGACAGAGTCCGCACCACTAGATATCTCAACAAAATAGGCATCAATCAGATGGTGTTTGACTTAGGCATGAATGTGTCCGACTTCACCAAACCATATACTCTTAAAAAACATATCGACAAATTGGACTCAATCTTTGATTTAGTTATGGTCTCCGAGCGAATGGATGAGTCTCTAGTTCTTCTCAAACATCTCTTGTGTTGGTCTACCGATGATATCATTGCATTTAAGGTTTTTATTGTCACTTAATTTTAATTATATTTTTAATTCACTAAATTTTATATTATTTATAGTTATTATAAGCTTATAAATTATATTTTTAATGCATAATCAGTGATTATTAATCACCATTAATGGGCACTTTTAATCACCCCGTAGACCGTTTAATACTTATATAATGATTAAATAAAATATTAATGTTTTATACATAAAGCTTATGTTTTAATAACAATACAGTATTGAATAGTAATAAAAGTTTTTTTTAAAATCTAGACTTATAATTAGAGTTTAAAGCGCAAGCATTTTGTTTATAAATTAGTTCATTAATTATAAATAATTATGAATTTAATTTAAGTGAAGTAATGTAATGCTAAATTAATTAAATTTTATGTTATTTTTAAAAAATGTTTAGTTAAACGCACGTCTAATCACAGCTAAACGAAATCCGACAGAAACTGCTATATTTCGTATCCGAGACCTCAATTGGGCTGACCATCAGCTCTACAAACACTTTAAGCAAAAATTTTCGTTAATTGTTAAGGCATTTGGTAGCGAAAGGATGAATAGTGAAGTGATTGAACTTCACAACCGGACTAATGAATGGTTTAATTATTGTGTGGGAAATGATAATACCAAACAAAAATCACTTATAGTTCACCTAACAAACCGACAGTTGGATAACACGACGTGTTGGCTCTTAACCGCTCAAGAGATGGATTTCACTAAATTTTTACGTATCAGACAAATGAAGGCATTCCCGGGCTCTGTGTTTAAAGTGTATAAACCCGTCCCAAAACTGACAACCCATACACTTGACGACAGAAAAAAACAGTATTTAACATCAAAGATGGTATTATTTTCGCCTAAACAGAGCCACAATGTATGCAAAGATTGTTTGAATGCTTCATCACAACCGAAACCGATGATAACAACTACTATCGATCCGCCAAATCAATTAGAAATTGCCTTAAAAAACATTACATTCATATCATAAGCTCATTGTTTTATGTTTTTATTATATCATTTCATGGAAAGTCATTAACATTTTTATTGATTAGTTATTAATATATTATATATTTTAGACAATTTTTTGTGTCAAAATGAATTGAGATCTTCTTTCTCCATGTTTGATAACAACAGAATCTCATCTACTCTTTGAACAAATGACTTATTGTTTTGTAAATAATAATAGATTTTATTGTTTTAAATATTTTTGTATTATTTATGTGATCAGACAATGAATTTGGAAATTTGTTTTTTAAATAGATAAAAGTTATATCATAAAACATATGTTTATGAAATAAACGATATATCACTTAATTTAATTGTTTTTCTATATTTTAAAAGTGGATCGAAAGACAGCAAATTATTTAACACGAGTTTTATTATTAAAATCAAATAACTTGTTGAGTTTATCAAAAATTGCAAAAAAAACAACTTTAAAATTGCAATTTAAAATATTTTCTTAATTTATTTATTAAATAAAAATTTGTGCCCCAAATAGACATTACTTAAAAAGTTTTATTCAGTATAAATATTATAAGTATTTATAATAATTTATAAACTACCAGTGCTATTTATTCATTCAAACCAATAAACATTTTATATGATTTTTAAAAAAGAATTTAATCTAATCTAAAAATATTTGTTTTAAAACTTTTTAAAAAAAACTTATGTCTAAAACTGATCTGGACACTAATGAGTGGAAGTTTTCCAATTAAATTTGTTAAATATAATTGTAATAAAAATCACATATTGACTAAATCTTACCATGGTCACTATACCTAAAGTATAATATTGATATAGATGTGAAATATAAAAGTAATAAAAAAGTTTTTTTTTTAAAAATCTCTCTATAATTGTTATCTCAATTTAATGTTCAAAATCTGATCAAAACTTTTTTTTAGTAGTTATTAATTACAATCACATAATAGATTGAAAGACAGGATATTCGGTATAAATCATACAAAATATAATGAAAAATCATTTTTTTGTAGCCCATGTTTGACATACAATTCAAAAGTGTTGGGAAAGTATTTTTTTTAGTATAAGTTGATGGGAGCGGTTGGAGGTGTGGTTGGGTTTGGGTTTCCTTTATTGCTTGAAAATATTTGTCTCAATTCCGGTTCAGTCAATACATATACTTACCTAACCTACCGTTTAGTACTACTGAATCAGTAGGTATATTATGTACAGCACAGGTGTAGAGTCAATGATGACTTTTTTGCATAATTTTATATATAATTTGTTGTTTGATTTTAATCTTTAAATATATTTTTTTGCTTCATTTACTTCTGTTTTCTGTTCATAATTTCCAAGAATTATTGTCTCACAAGCAATGGTTGGCGTGAAAAGGATTTCAGTCATAAAAAAATTAATCAAATCCTGTATTTATTTATAGCATTAATAATAATTGCATTTAACAAATGTTCAGCAAATTTATTAGCAAATCAATTACATAATGCCTTTTATAATATAATTTTGAATGCAATTTGTTATGCGTTTATCCAATTGTATGCACCTTTCAATGCATTTATATTTTGCAGATGAAAGTTATTATTTTAAAAATTGATTTAATGCTAATATAAATAATAATAATAACTTACAACTTAAAAATAACTTATAAATCCATTTTACACAACCAATTAATCAATTCAATATCCTATTCACGTGCAACTAAACCCTAAAATTATGTAATTTATATCTCAATAATCTCTCTACACATTTACCAAGTCTTTCAATATTTTATTTCTCTCTTTGTTTAGCAAAAAATTATAGATATATTAAAAACAAACAATTAATTTATAATAAAAATAGCTATTTATTTATATATAAATTTTTAAATACAATAATCAAAGCCTTCCACCGGTCATATAAGTACCGCTCAATTAATAAATGTTATGTATATTTAAAAGGCACTTATAATTTGATTTGTTTTAAGTTACATTGTTTTGTAAGTAATTTGTACTCAATTAACAATAAGCTGTCCAGAGATTCAACTAAACAATTATATAATAGTAATTATAATATATATATATATATATAATAATAAACATAATTAGCGTATAATATAGAAAATTAAGTATAAATAAAGAGATAATAATATTAATAGTATTAATAATAATAATAAATGGAATATAATGAATGGATGGATGGGATCAAGTGAGTGATCTTAAAGAGTGGGCACACGATTATAAGTGGGACGACTGTTGTGGCTAAACACGGATCGGTTGCGCTTCTTGTAGTCCATTGTGCAGACTATGAGAAGTGCGGCCACAATAGCAAAGAACTGGATGAACGCCACAGCAATGGATGTAATGCCCACTACATGCAGGTTATTGAGCACAAAGTGCCTCACCTTATAGTAACACCCTTGACGTCGGTAGCGGTCAACTTCGGTATCGGGATGTCGTCCACACTCTTCTTCAATACTGTCTTCAATTTCATCGATGGTTTGGTTGGAAGGAAGGGCTGGAATGCAACACGAATTGGGCACCCATTGGTTGTCGGGCCAGGCATTGATACCATACCAATCGGTATAGTTATTGACACCACAACAGTTGAAATTGATCTGAATTTGATCCCAAGTCGATCGGATACCATTAGAGTCGTCCAACAGATATCGGTCACGAATACCATCGTACAGTTCATCCCGCAATGTATTAGTCAATTGACGTCTGAATGCAAAGCTAAGCGTTCCGACGGTGATCTCCAGAACCATTAAAATCACAATTGAGACCAAATAAGTGGTCAAAAGACACTTGTTTTGAAACCACGCCCCACAACAACCACAGAAGGCCACGAAGAATGTGAGACAACCCACTATTATAGCTAAGTTATCGGCCGATAGGATGTGATACGACGGCAGTATTCGGGCGTAAGTCTCGTACGATATGGTCAGCCATACGCCCACTCCTAACACACAACTGCCCAACACCTGTCATACAAGATATCAGACAATTAACACATCAATTACCATAACATACGACCATTTGATGGCCAATACTCACCCAAAATAAGAGATTAACGCAACACAGGAAGTGTCGGATACAGGTATAACCGGTGGCCATCACTGACAAACTCATCGATCAGATAATTATTTGTCACCAATTGATCAGTCCGTCTGTTTGGGTGATAATAGGTGTCCAAAAATAGTCTCAACTCTTTGATACCATTTAATACATGAAATTAGCTGTCAATTGAAGTGACAATTGAATGGCCGATATGTTTGGTCACAATTGAGACCAAAATAACATTATATTGAAACCAAATATGAATGAAATGAATGAATCAAATCAATAAATAGTGAAATGAAATGAAAATAAAGACCAAAAATGAGTGATGAATGTGAGGGTAAGGCACACAACAAGTGAGTGGTAAAGTGTTTTTGTAAACTTAAGCCTAACGTAAGGTTAGGTAATGCAGTGCTAAACGTAAGCAACAATTGGTGGCAATCATTAGCAATGTTTGTGTTGTGTTGTGCTGTCTGTCAGTGCATTGCACTCCAACACCAAAGGGTCTCTCAAGTGTTCACTTTTGTTTAGTTTGTATGTCTTGTATGTCTTGTATGTCTTGTATTGCATTTTCATGGCATACGGGTCTGTCTGTGAACGCTATATCTCGCTATCATTGTAATCAAATATAGTCTACACTTCATTATGATATGTATTTTTGGCCAAAAAATGTCATATAATTTTCTCTCTCGTCAGCAATATTTTTCTCTGTTTTATTATAAAACTTTTATCAAACAGTTATATAACTTTAGGTCCCGTTTTTCTAATCGACTAACACTTTTGCCATACATTGCAAATTGCAATTGTTATAAAACACCCACTCTTTCAAAAGATTTAAACAAACATTTCAATCAAATTTATCACTTTCTAGCCATTGAATTATCATATATTATTCGCTTAACACTTATTATGCAAATCAAATGCATTTTACATTTTAAACTCATTTATAATCAAATTTCCAATTCCTAGCAAATGGTATATAACATTTGATTAACTAAAAAGTTATTGGATATAAACTTTTTTTTATTGTTAATTTAATATATACATTGATTTCTGCCATAATTAATTCATAATAAAAAAAAACTATATTTTATATTTTATTGGCTTTCATTTGTCGGAAATAAAGACATTTTTTAATGATTTAATTTATTATACAATGAGAGAGAGAGAGAGAGAGAGAGAGAGAGATGGAAAGGTAGATGACCGGACAAATACAAAAACATTTTCAGCAACTAAAATGACTAAACAATAAAACTATTATACAATATATTTTGACAGCAATTGTTTTTTTTGTGCATAATATTAGCCAAAATTAATGGCCCTTGAAATTGTTAACTTGTTATTTAAATTGATTTAAATATTATTATCATTATTATTTAGTTTAAAACAGTTATCGCCGTATATTTCTAAATCTGTAAAATGTAGGTCTCATTTGTAATAATCATAACAATTTTCAAAATAATAATAATATATAAAGTTTTAAATATAATTTAAAATGTTTTTAGTTTAATTAAATTAATTTTTTAGAACATTTTAATAGTTTTTTAAAATAAAAAGTTATAAAACTTTTTTATAATAACAAAACTGGACAATAGGTGGAGTTAAGGGACACACTATTCAAGCAAATTGTCATTTTAAGTGACAGTCAATTGACTGTAAATAACGTCAACAATTGTGGTCCCATTTGTATCGCAAATGTACTGCAAATGAAAGCAATAATAATAACGTAATTCATTAGTGAAGTGAATGTTTGGCGCATTTTATTGCAAACACAAAACGTTTTGAAACTTAAATTGATTTACAATTAAATTAATTGTTTAATACATTTATTTGTCAGATAATTGTTTATACAAACGATGGACACATTTACTACTTCAGCCAAAACCCGTATCAACGGCTCTCTAATGCAAAGCTATGTCCAAAAGGCTGCCACTCTTGTGGGCGATGTGACCAAAGTAAGTGACCATTGGATGAGTTAATTGTTATAACAATTGGATTTAATTTGATTTATAGGTGGAAAACGATGGCAAAAGGGCTACCATTAAGACTACTGATGACCAGTTTATTCAGATAATCTTTACCCAACCGGTCAGTCATTACTATCACCCAAACTATTGATTACAATTGTTTTGATTGTGTAATGAATTAATTGATTTGATTGAACAGTTGATGACACCATTGACTGTCCAGTGTTTGGTTGAAGTGTATGGCATTGTGTTGAGTAGGAGTCAGTTTCAATGTCACGATTACATGCAATTCCCACAAGAAATGAGCGATCAGTTTGGTATTCAATTCACTAATTGTTTATTTAAATCAATTTAAAACTAATTATTTTGTTTGTTACCCAAAAAGATCGTAAACTTTATAATGAATTTATCGCTCAATACATCAAGACTTGTGATGAACACATCAACTGTTTGGTTGAGTCCAACGATGACAACACAATCATACATCCCATCGACAACTTCTCGATGGCCAACAACTACGCCAACGATACACTCAATCGGGACTTTAGTTTTGGTTAACATTTTTTTATCTTTAATTTTGTTGCCATTTCATTGTCAACTCTTTTCACTGATTTTATTAATACTTTGTTTAATTAAAACATAAATCTGTACTGAATTTAAATATAACTTCAAAATCATTATGAATTGTCTTTTATTCAAAATAAACTGTAATTTTATTGTAAAAATATAGTGATTTAGTTTAAAATATATACATTTAAAACAAATACTAATATAAAGTCTTGAGATTCAACCGATAGTTGTATAAAATAGATGAATATATTTGCGATACTCATCGACGAGTGAATTGGGAATATCTAACTCATTGAGTCGTTGATCACCCTTTGAACCAATTGTTTGATACATTAATTGAAAACATTTTTCTTTAAGTGAATAAAAAGTATCGCAAATATATATGACTTGAACGCCAGTGTCGGGCCTTTGGGTGGCCATAAATGTTAGACTATTTAAGAGATCGTCATCGTTGGTAACGTTAGGTTTGGTTTGAAAACAAAGTCTATGTTTAGTGTGTGAGTCGCGAAAAATCCAGGGATGGCTTACAAATGTATTGATTTTAAACATTTGTCTATATTTTAATTGAATGTATTTGTGTTCACAACCGCTATAATCAATCCAAATAATGTCCACCTCTTTGGGCCGCAAATTCACGAAATACAACATGAATTGTGTCAATGAATTGTGGGACCGCTTTTGGCCGCACCTGTTATTATGCACACTCTCTTCACTCATCTTTTTTGTTTGTTTGTTTCAAATCTAATTACAAATATATAAACAATAATTTAATTACATTTCAATTATAATACATGTATACAAATGTAAATCAAAACTGATTGCAAATCAATGGCTCAAAACAATTGAGTTTTTAAAAAATTGAAAATACATTTACTTTTTAATTGCAAATCCAATGCAAACATCAATTTAAGCGCTTAATTGTTATGCGGTTTTCACGATTGCATTTGTAATGTATGTTTTAATTTAGTTATAAAACTTAATTATAAATTAATTTCAATAAAATTTAACTCAAAAATTACAATCAAAACAAAAATATTTTTGTATTGACTTTTATAAAAGTCACGTAAACTAGGGTTCTGTCCATAAATGACTGCATTGAATGTTAATCTTAATTGTTATACTATTTTATGCCTTTAATCTGAATTAATAAATTACAATAAATTAATAAAAATTACAGCAAATAATTGATAAGACTATTGATTAACAAATATATGATATAATAATTAAATTAAATTAATAATTGTCTGTAAATAGTGTTAAATGCAATCAATGGTTGCCATAAACACCTGTTGAAGTGTTAGCCGAAGTTTGTGTGCAAAACATAAGCGTCAAGTGATGTGTTGAATGAGTGACGTTATTGTATGGCAGGCGTAGGCCATACGCTGTCTATATGATTGGATTGGAGGCTCAGGTAGGCATTGGGAGGGTCTATACCACTCTACAGGTATTTGTGTATTAATGTAATGACATTCATGTAGTGGTAGTGCAGTGTCCGACACATTAAGACTAGTTTTGTTTGAGAGACTCAATAAAAAGGGTCGACACATAGCCATACATCAGAAGTATATTACAAGCCATTGTTGAGACCAAATAAATGCTCATTATTTGTATTTTGATTCACTTATAATTCAATTCAATTATATTATACTATAATTATATATACCATTCAAATGAGTGTCCGTAATAATAACGGTAATACCAGTGCCCAACACCCGACTAACCCACCATTTTATATGATGGATATTAACGGCAACCATCATCACCAACAACCACAACAACAGCAACAGTGGCCTACAGTGTGTCATATAAAGCGAGAAATGATGGATGAAATGGATTGTCTTCAGCAACAGTCATCTCCAGTACCCATATATCCCATTCGTGTCAAACAAGAAGTACCCGACACTGGCTATGGCTCGTGTCCTACCAACACATCACTACCCCATTACTGGACTCTCAATAATGTAATTATAATTAGTTTGTAGTTATAATGATTGGATTAGTTTGCCATCATTTGATGTATGGATCAATTAATTGTATGTCTAATGAATTGACAGGAGTATCAGTCGCGCCCGTCGGTCGGGTCCAATGGCTTTTCATTGTCGCACATCCAGAACCTGGCGCTCAAGGAATGCGCTAAAGATATTGACATCGCGTGCGATGCCCTCAACATATCTGCCGGTAATTTACTTAATTTACAAAATTTTATTTAAATCTTAATTATATTTTTAACTTAAAATTTTTGTGATAATCTGTTTCGTGAATAAAATACTAGTATTTAATTGAAACAAACACTTCTAGTGTTGATAAGACTTAAAGCTATTTTAAAAAAGTAGTCTTATTTGGGATTTGGGTCATACATACGGGGTTTTAATAGAGGTTTTGTTAGTTTGATTCAAAAAGCATAGCATTTGCTTGTGTTTGTATGAATTGAAGGGAATCGACATCAATCTCAATGTCTTTCAAACACATAACTTATGGGTCATTACTTCGTTACATAACAATAATAACCGTAACTTTGAACTTAACATGAATTTGCAAAATATAGCCTTACTTTCGAGTAGTAGTCATATATTTCTCCCATTTTTTGTCATTTTTCAAGTTTTGTTCTCATTTTTTGTCTCAAAAAAATAATATACTTTTGTTTTAAAAGTCTATTAATATTTTAAAAAATGGGTTCAAATTTTTCTTTTCTATTGAAATACAATTGAAATATTTATTATTATTTGTTTGCAAACAAAACCCAAATAATTATCATAAATGAAATACAATGAGATGAATGGCATTAATAGTTGTGATCTCCCAATCAGATCCATTCAACTGGAACGGAGCAGATGTGAGAAAATGGTTATTATGGACTCAAAGACAATTCAATTTACAAGACTTTCCACTCGAGTACTTCCAAATGGACGGCATGGCTCTGTGTTCATTAAATGAGTCTGACTTCAAGCAAAGGGCCCCCCATTGCGGAGAAACACTTTACGCACAGCTCGATATCTGGAAGACAGGTATGTCTTATGTCTTACATGTATATTGAATGGCATTTGTGGCCATCTCTTGAATGGCGATTAGTTGTCTCTCCCCTCTAATAGTGCATAACTAACTAACTCTTAAATAACTCTTTAATGTGGTACTAATGGAGTCGTGTAGTGCTTTGCTTTGGCATTTGTCTGCTTCTCTCTGTCTTTCTTTCTCTTTATCAGTTGATCTGAATGTATGCCTATATTTTGGGTGCTTTTGCTTATAAAATGATTGCATTTATGTTTAGCGATCGACTTTTGCCCGGAGGAAAGCATTTTGGAGTTCAGTTCAGTGCTGAGCAGTTGGTCGTTATCGCCGCCGCCCTACTGTACGTCACCGCCATCTAATGCCAGTGCCGTTCCCTCTCCGTGTCAGAGTCAGGATAGTATGGCCGCCGATATGTTGAGCACAGTATGTTTGTCTCCCGTATCGCCACCGATGTGTTCGTCTCCAATCATAACCGGTAACACAACTACTGGAATGGGCTCTCCTGTGCCTCTGCTCATCAGCTCCTCTATGGAGAGCTCTACTATTGTTACCTCAGATTATGGTAGCGAAGGAACTCAAAGCGATGGTATGTATTACTGATATTACTGGTCTATCTCTCTGTCTTTCTTAATGTAATATCGCAACAGGTTTTGCAAAAATGTTATGCTTTTAGTTGTTATGCGTTAAGGCAATGGCATTAAATGCCTCACCCATCGCCAGCATAGGGCTTAGCTTTTTTACCACTTAAACTGCACATTAGCAACAGTAGCACTCATTGCTTGCATCGCCGAGGGCTATGTCTTGAGAAATGCTTTTTATGCTTTAACTTACTTTTGACGGCAATGATGGACGGGGACTGCAAATTCCTAACTCATAATATAGCAGTTCTCACAGAAACACCTTACTTTGTCTTGTGTTGTGTCTGTATAGACTCACTGCTCTCTCCCCATCTTTCTCTCTTTATCTCTCTCTCTTCGTCTCTCTCTCAAAACCAATTGGCAATCATTCTCTTTGCCCATTCTGTCTGTGTTGACCCCTTTTTCCAAACCTCCCAATACTATAATACCTGAGCGCTAAAGAAAACGCCAAATTATTGTTTTCAACAAAAAAAAGTGCAATTATTTTGAAGCAAATAAAGCATTCATTGCTTTTCAAGTAAACCTCTTATCTAATTCATTGTAGAAATAGGTTTACTATAATCACACTGTTATTGACACAAACACTCAAATGTATTTTTTGATATGAAGTTTTAAGTTAATGATAACATTTTGATAATATAACTGCTTTTCGGAGTTAATTTAATCGCAAACTTGAAGCACTTGTTTAGCATTGCATAACATTAATATAATTACATGAAATATATTCACAAAAAGCCATTTTGAAAGCATTAAACGCTTAGAGCCTTATAACTAGATTAGCGAATGAATTAGTGAATAGTTATTCATAAGAAATATTTGTAAATTACAGATGACATCAGCGATGACGGGTGCGATTTGCCCACCACTACACACATTGAACAGTCACCCCCAACAACGGGCACGGGTCGGACCGGTTCGGGTTCACACATTCATTTGTGGCAATTCTTGAAAGAACTGCTGTCTCAGCCACAACTGTATGGCAGTTACATCCGATGGATGGATCGGCCAAAAGGTGTCTTCAAGATTGAGGACTCGGTCCGTGTGGCCCGACTCTGGGGAAAGCGTAAGAACAGACCGGCAATGAATTACGACAAATTGTCCCGATCTATACGCCAGTACTACAAGAAAGGTATCATGAAGAAGACGGAGAGGTCACAACGTCTGGTCTATCAGTTCTGTCATCCATATTGTCTTTAAATGTAGAGATGATATGACATATAAAACCCCCCCAAAAGACTTTGGCCCCGAATTCGACTTCATTCAGTAGTTTGTTGTCGAATTCGTAAACCATTCACTTGTGAGCATCTGTTATAGTAATCACGCTCTCGAGGAATGGCTAATATATGACGGCGAAGGTATTATTCCCGTCCCCATTGTCTGTCATTTCATTCATCTCTCATTGTGTTAAAACAATTAGTGTTTAAACAGTATTGACAGTAAGACAGTACTGACGCTAAACTCTCCTCTCTTCTCACACATTCCTCACACACTCGACGGCAACCAAACTCTGTGTTTATGTTTAAACATATAATATAAAGAGTTGGTTGAGTCCACACAAATTGCTTTATCATTTGGTTAGTAATTGTGTTGAGAGGCGTACCGACGGGTACCCGTGTTTTGTGGTACTCTAGTTTATGGTGCGTCGCCTCCACGTATTGGCCAATTTGATGAATTTTTATATAACGTATATCAATGAATATTCTATGAATATTTGGCGATATATCAAACAATTGTATGTTCTGTGAACATCCATTATATTCACATTCATTACTTATAAAATACCATTTTTATAAGTGTTTACTAAATGTATTCATATTTTTCAGCTGCACTCATGTGAGGCACTGGAAAATCGATTCAGTATTTAATATATTAATTTGCTTTTTTGCTTGTCTTTTGAATTTTATATTATTATTATTTTGTTTATTAATAATAATATGTATTTTTTTATTAGTTATTATCTTTAATGTTATAATTATTTAGCTTTTTTTTAATGACAGTTATTAAACTTTGAGCTCTCATTGTTTTCATATAATATTTATTGTGTTTTTTTGAGATAATATTTTTTGAATTTTATTATTCAATCGCTTATTATTCATCATTTCTTCTTCAATAATCACATTCTTATCACTTGAGCGTTGAATTAGTTTTGAAATATCTTTTTTGTTTAATATTTTATTATATTATTAATAATAATATAATAGTTTTAATGGTTTGAGAAATGTATTTGTAAAATTTAATAACCTTTTTATTATCTATTATTAAATCATAATTTTATTTGTAATTTACTTAAAAAGCGCAAACAAATTAAATGTATTATAAAATTATATAATTATTTAATGAAAATACAGATGTATTTATATATTTTCCATAAGTTTAATGGTTTTTTTTTGAAAATTGTATTGTATTTGACATTTTTGAATAATAACTGTATTTTTGATGTTTTGTGAATAAAAGTAAAATTTTAGTTTTTGAACAAATTTGTCACAATTTATTGAAATGTTTTGTTAAATGATGTTATGTTTACTGAATCACAAATGTATGGCATGTTTTTAGGTCTAATAATATGATAGCGTGTTTGTAGACCATTGATAGAAAGCCAAAGGAAAGGTTGATATATATAAATATTTGCGGTCAAATGCATTTCAAAATGATTTCGGAAACACCGATACAATCACTTGTAAGGTCTGTGAATATGTTAGTGCAGCTGCCAGTGCTCTGTCAGTAGGACTTTCACTGAAAAAACAAATTATTTACTACTAATGACAATAAACTTCCCTTGGTGGTGGGTATTGTCATAACGGCATTGCTTTACATGTAATATATTTTTTTATAGACTAGTTATTAGTATTATACATAGCAGTGAAAAAATAGCCATAAAAACAATTATTGTAGCGAATAATAAGATATATTTGAATAATAATATGACAAATAGTGGGTATAATGTTTGGTATAGGAAACAGACGCCCCGGTGTTGCTGAGACTAATAGTATAGTTATAATTAGTTTTTTTTAAAATAAAGTTATATAAGAGTTGGCAACTAATTCACGCGAAATGATTTGCAATATTTTTTTGTGCTTACTTTTATGCGTCAAATTTTATATTACATGTTATGTTATGTTATATTTTGTTTTCAATTACAACAATCATTTCAATTTAATAATAGTTTTGTTTTTTTGTCTATTTTTTTTTATAGCAAAAGATGAGAGGAATTAAAACTCATTTTGTACTCATTTTTTATTTCATATATTCTGTTGAATAATATCTATATAAAAAACTTGTTTTGTATTCATTTGAAAGCATTTATTAAATCAGAAAAATATATTAAATATAGAGTTATATATGTTATAGTGTTTTGTGAGAATATCTTTGTATATAAATGTATATATATTTCGACGACAAATGTTATAATTATTTGTTTGAATTGCAAACACAAACATTGTTTGAATAATACAGAGCACACAAAATCGTTCTCTCACTCTCTCTCTCTCTCTCTTTCTTTCTTTCTTTCTTTTTTCTGTCAATAGATTTTATTTTTTATTTTACAAATCAAATAAAATTTTATTTGAAAAGAGAAAATAATTTTTGTCAATTAAGTTGACTTTTTTTTATATGATATTATTTGAGTGCAAAACTTATTACAGAAGTAAAAGAAGATCTAAACAATTCATTTTTTGTTATATTATTGAAGTGAATGGTAGAGAGAAATGAAAAGAAATTAAAAGAATAAATAAATTATATATTTTTCATATAATTATGTATTAAAGAGAAAACAAGTTTTGAGAGAAATAAATAGACTGATAGACAGAGCGAGAGAGAGAGAGAGAGAGAGAGAGAGAGAGAGAGAGAGAGAGAGTAATAGATGTTTGGTTCACTCGTATTAACCAAAGAGAAAATGCTATTTAAGAAGAAGGAGATGAAGGAATTCCCGACAAAAAAGTGTATATAAAATATACTCT